>CAVNYN010204683.1:0-43748 GCA_963692815.1 Nyctanthes arbor-tristis
ACCCCCCCCCCCCCCCCCAAAAAAAAAAAAAAAATGGCGTGGCAGTCTTGACACTTGTATTATTTTATTTTGCAGGAGTGTCAGTAATGTGCATGAAGAATGGTTTGCTGATGAAGGGCGAGTCCGTAAAGCTGTTGGTTTAGTGGAGAAGCCAGTGGTTCGATATTCAAATGCTAAGGAAGTAAGTATCAAGTTCTTGACGTTGCAGAGTGCGTAAAACTTTTTTAAACTTTATAACATTTGGCCTTCATGTACTGGTATGTTCTTTTAACATCTCTGCTGGCAGATAACTTGTGGGATCTGTTTCGACAACTACTCTCTCAAGCTGATACATTCAGCCGAATGTGGCCATCCCTTTTGTGAATCATGCTGGAAAGGTATGTCTACAGTCTTCTTGCACACATTGCATCAATGTGAGGCACATACTTTGATTCTGGAATGTGAATATAATGATTGTCATCATTTGTCTTAAAAATCGTCCTTCACAATGATTTGCGGTTTTGATTTTGTATTCTGTACTAATTTTGGTAGTACTTTTCATTAGTGGGTTTGTGGTGAATGTTTAGGTCATCGAGAATTTATCAAATATTTTAGAGGGAATAAGATGTGTTCTTAAGAATCACAAAATCATAAAAATGTAATTCAGTATAACAATAAATAGCACTGATCTCAAGCTTCTGGATAAATAATAGCTGACTCTCTTATTAGTTGTGTCATTTCTAGTAAGCTGGCTTTGTTCTTTGTAGCTAAAATTGTAGCTTTTTAGGAAAAAAGAGATTGTTGTTTGAAATGTGTGGTGGAAAAGTGGAGAGAGATTATAGGAAATTGTGAAAAAGTGAATGTGTGTGGCTGGTGTGAGTTTAAATTGTTGAGTTTTTTGGTAGTAAAAAATAAGTTGTAGAGAACGAGGCCTAATAGTCTAATGAATGCGTGGACTTGTAGAAGCAACATACATGACAGGCGCCAAAGGAGTTTCAGTATTCTTTGTTAGACTCGCCGGATGGCTGCCATTTTGTTTTTGGTTCTAGAGACACCACCGTCACGAATGTCTATTTCTAGATGTGCAAAAGTCTCCAATCCAAGCTGAACCCGATGCAACCATGGGGATAAAAAATAGAAAAAATGGGGGAAAAAAGAAAAAGAAAAAAAGAAGAGCTGCCCTGCCACTTTTGATATAAAAAAATAATTATCTTGAAGAAAATTTAAGAAATAAATTTAAAGAGTACCTAAAAGATTAAGAGGAAATTCCAAAAAATGGCCAATGTTTAATTGGCTGCTCCAAAAATGGTTCCTTTCTGGGAATTGGACAAAATGGCACTTTTTGACTTTTTTACCCTTGGGCCCTGACTCATTCTCTAATTTACAAGTTCTAGCATCACCTTTCATACCATACCAAACCCTAGCCATCACCACCTCCCCACCTTCCCCCACTACCTCTGGCCACCATTGCTGACCACCATCCTCAATCCCCCCCCCAACTCCCTTTGAACCACTGGGAAGTTGTATGTTAGATGTGTGTTGTAGACTATACTAATTTTGATATGTGCATCTTTTTGTCAAATATATATGGGAGCTAAAAAAAATCACTTTAAATAGCTCGTTTTATGCTTTTGCTCTTCCTTGCACTATCATAATGTGTCTAGGAACTGAAATAAAGACCTTTTATTTTTCTTTGTAGCTTACATTAGCACATCCATCAATGATGGCCCTGGATGCTTGACGTTGAGGTGTCCGGTTCCATCTTGTGGGGCTGCTATTGGCCAAGATATGATTGATATATTGGCGTCTAATGAAGATAAGGAGAAATACCGTCATTACCTTATCAGATCTTTCATTGAAGACCGCCGAAAGGTGGGTTGCACTTCCCCAAAGATCTTTGCCAGTTAATTTGCACAAATGGAAGTTTATAGACATATAATTAGACATTTATTCAGAAAAGTGTGTAGGCATGTGAGTTTAAGAATATTTCATATTTGACATGAGCTTCTGAGAGGCATATTGTTTAAAGTTTATTGCCTTCAGTGAGCACATTGACCAATCTTTACTTCAAGACCCTGTATGAGACATTACGTTCTGGGGAGGCGGCTTTTCTTTTGGGCCTGCAATCTCAACTTGAATACTGGATGATGTGGCTGTTCTATTGCTTGTTTCTTTCAGTCTTTTCATATTGTCTTGAGTTAGTCATTAATTTTTCCTTATGCTTGTTGACAGACCAAGTGGTGTCCTGCTCCTGGTTGTGATTGTGCGATTGAATATGTGGTTGGGAGTGGAAACTATGACGTCACTTGCAGTTGTTCTTGTAGCTTCTGCTGGAATGTAAGTTAGACTGCATGAAGTTATGAGTTGTCCTTCGTTGCTATCTGTATGTATCGAGCGTTAAGAGCTAGTTTATCAGTGTACAGAGGAAGCCCATCGTCCTGTGGACTGTGAAACAGTTGCCAAGTGGACATTGAAAAACAGTGCTGAGTCAGAAAACATGAATTGGTAGAGTGCTTTCTTAGTCCGATGAATACTTTTACTTGCCTTAATCATATTTCTTTTGCTAACGCCTTGTGTAATTAAAACATATTTAAAGAGAGAACGGTTCACGACAGTGTATTTGTTGAAGTTATCAAATTCTTGAAATGGTTACCTTTAGAATTTCATCTAGCGGCTAATCTGAACAACTTTTTGGTTTCATCTATTGCTTACCAGTAAAAATAGTAAAATTTGTAGTTATACCCGCCTATTGTTGCTGCATAGACCATGAAATGCTAGTATTTCAACTAAAGGCAAATTCTATACTCTCTTATTCGTTATTACGCAAATCATATTTTTGAAGCACCAAAAACTGACTTCTTCTTAGGGAATGGGTGTACCTTTACAAGGTGATAGGTGATATCTTTGTGATTTACCACTGCTCTCATGCTCACATCCGTTTTGTCATTGTAGTATATTGGCCAACTCGAAACCTTGTCCAAAGTGCAAGCGTCCAATTGAAAAGAACCAGGGATGTATGCATATGACTTGCACACCACCCTGCAAATTTGAATTTTGCTGGTAAGTTCCTGTACTCTAGTATTAATGAAGCAACTCTTAGAAAACAAGTATCTTTTCTGTAACTTTTGTGGTTTTGCTGGATCTCTTTAACTGGCTGCTGTTTCCAGTTGCATTACTTTTCACGCCAAGAAGCTGTAGATTGTATAAGTTTTCTTTTCATTATTTTCCAGGCTATGTCTTGGTGCATGGTCAGACCATGGTGAGAGGACGGGAGGATTTTACGCGTGCAATCGTTATGAGTCAGCAAAGCAAGAAGGATTGGTAAGAAATTCAGGGATATGTACATCATTTCCCTTGTCTTTATTTTACAAATTATTTCTGAATTTCTTCTGCATCGTTTCTGAGAAAAAACAGTGGGGATTTACACTTTGAGATCATGTATGCAGTATGACGAAGCAGAGAGGAGGAGAGAGATGGCCAAGAACTCTTTGGAAAGATACACTCATTATTACGAGCGGTGGGCTTCCAACCAAGTGGTATGCCAATTTACTGCCTTGTATATCTGTCCGTTCTCTAGTGTTTCTGGTTAAACCGCTTCAGTGTCTTCACAAGATTATGTTGTGCTGTTACTTTTAAAGCATCCGGCCATCATTTTCCTTATTTCTTTAGGATCCAAGCGTGGCATAAAATTGAAAACCCCACCCCAAAATTGTACTGTGTTTTTCTCCATAAATGAGATTTCTTCCGTAAAGGGCTTTGGCTTTGGCTAACATCAAAAGGAGTGTATATTTTGTTAGGCTTCTTAAGATCAATAAAATTGGTTTGCAGGTTTAATGGATTTCCTTCCAGTCCCAATGTCAATCACACCCTCAGAGTGCTTTATAATTTATGCCTTTTATATTGCCTTCTTACTGCCTTGATTGAAACATAGATTATTGGCACTTGTTCATCAGTTATGAATTGCAGTACCCCTTAGTTTTATTTTCTCATTTTGAATGTCGTCTAATTTTCCTTTTTTCCCGCATACACTGCAGTCAAGGCAAAAGGGATTGGCAGATCTACAGCAAATGCAAACTGTTAACGTAAGCATTTTTCTCACTATTTTGAACTTTTGGTTTTTTTATAGTAATATCTATGTTCTAGTAAAGAGTAGCCCAGCATATAGAAAAGAAGATTTGAGCGGCTCATATAAATTATCAAGGTTATTTTACAATTTTGTGATTAGAACATTTTGCTGTTCTCACAGTTATCTGTGAACCCCCTAAGTTATTTTTAGGGGTGTTTGACTCATATTATCTTTTTTACATTGCAATTCTAAAACCACTTGATTTGACGTCTATTCAGTTTCATCACATCCCTCAGGACTACTAAATCTTCGCCACTCGTTCTACATCATTATCATTTTATAATAATAGACCAAAACAATGAGAATCAAATACGTTGTAATGGAGATCTACGGAATATTTTTATATTGTTTCAGTTTATCATGCTCAGCACTGTCTTGCACTAATTTGCATGCATTGTTGTTTATATTTTATAGGCTTATTTTTCATTTTCTATTTCTCTGTTCTTTGGCACGAAGCTTATCTAAGAATCCATGAGTTATGAGGCTGAATGAGAGCCTGTTGCAGGACAAAGCTTCATTTGTAGATGTTGTGCTCTTTATATGTTTCTGGAAGTTAGTCAATCTATAAAACCATGTGTTGAGTGATCATTTTCCATTATTTATTTATTTAAGGGACTTGCTGGATTATGACTTTCTTGGGAAGCGATACATAGCTTAATTAGCTGCACAAGCCCCATTGCCGTTCCATTTCTATTTCTAAATTATGGAGATTTGAATAATACTAGGGCCCATGAAATATGTGGATGTGATCGGTTTGACTAATTTTTCTATTTTGAAATGGAAATAGAATGCCTACAGGGGATGAAGAATTGCTACCTGACTCAGCTATTAATTTTCTTCTTGTTGTCTATCTACTGTTAATTTTCATTTCAATTTCTTGACAACAATCTTGTAAAGTTACACACTTGCACGGCTGCAAAAGTTGGGGGAGGAAATTCCCCTATGGACACCCAATTCTGGACTCAATTTACCAAATTAGAGGTAATGGAAGGGTATTTTGGAGAAATTTATGTGATAACTGAATGAGTAGGCCTTCTATTCTAAGCATGCAAAGTCCCTAGTTATAGAGTTTTATTTAAATTGGATCTTACAATTGGTTATGAAATCTGTTGTTCTTATCAGTGGATGATTGTTTTGCATTTTGATTTCCTTTTTCTTTCTATTCAAGTACCTTGAATGTTGTTTTTTATGTTCTTTCCAGCTTGAGAAGCTTAGCAAAGTACAATCCCTACCTGGGTCAGAACTGAAGTTCATTGTGGAAGCCTGGCAACAGGTATTGACTTTACTTGTATTTTATTTTTTTTCAAAATAAAATTCGTCGCCGCCCTTCGGAATTGTGTTTACCTATGTTACGTGTCTCTTGATGTCTGTGGGAGGAATAGAAGTATATTATTGTTTCTTTTGGATTACCAGCAAGGTAGAGATGCGTGATACTTTTAATGAAATTTTGGGATTATTGAAATCATGCCAGGTAGTCAATGGGTTAAGATACATTTAAGACATGGGCACATAGTCTAGCTTGGACTTGTCTCCTTTGTCATTAATAAAATTTGGTGTCTTTTGGTTTCTATTGCTTCTGCTTTGGAAGGAACAGAACTTATGTCCACTGGTATTTGGCCAAGCAGTTTTCCTCCAACTCTGTTGAATGTAGTGTACTTTAATTAGGTTACTCTTCAATCAAGACTCTCCTATATTGGCTACCACTCCTAATTAAAAATAACCTAGTCAAGACTATGAAACTTTACTCATCTTTAACATTTACCTAATAATAAAATGCTGTTTTTGGTGAAAAATTTTAAATGGCAAAAATCAAATAGCCAGAAAGCTTACTAAAATAGAACAAGTTTCCTTCTTAAAATTGGAAATAATTATCCTAGCATATTTGGTGCTCGTCTCCTAGCATATTCTGAGTTTGATGATGTCCTCCATGTTTACTTATGGAATAATTTACAGTTTTCCTTGCGATCGATAATGAAAAAAATAATTATGATCCGACGTTTGCAGATAGTTGAATGTAGGAGAGTGCTAAAGTGGACCTACACGTATGGATATTATCTACCCGATTCAGAACCCACTAAGCAGCAGTTTTTTGAGTATTTGCAAGGTACCACTCTTTCTGATCGTATTTGAAGCCTACTTGCAGGCTTTATTGTTAGTGCTGTTATAATTATATTATTGCTTGCATCATGTGTGTAGGTGAAGCGGAAACTGGCTTGGAAAGGCTTCACCAGTGTGCAGAGAAGGAGCTGCAGAATTACCTCAAGGCTGAAGGCCCATCAAATGATTTCAATGACTTCCACTCGAAACTTGCTTGTCTGACAAGGTAATATTTGCTTTAGATGTACCTATAAGACGATGACTATCTGTGGACACAAATACATCCTATTTGTTGTGAAGGGCAAAGCTGATTTTTCTTATTAATGTTATGCATCCTGTACTTTGTAGACTATGCGTTCCAGGGTGGGGTGACGATAATGATAAAATAATTTATTTCGTTTATGGGCCTTGAAATATTTGCTTAGACACATGCTCAAATGGCTTTCACCCGGAAATTTTTTCCTTTCTGGTTTTTTTTTTTTTTTTTGGTTGGGGGGGGGGTTGTTTCCAAGTATGGTGTAGGCTTTGTTTTTTATTTTTATTTTTTTAATTTATTTATTTGTTGGCAAAAACACCGTTAGAGCCCCAATGTGGTTTTTAGGTCTCCGTGGGGTCCAAGTATGGTATACTTGATGCTGAGATATCTGAGTTTTTGTTTACTAGTATCTGCCTTGCAAATGACAGTAACCGTGTCTTTTGTTTTGACAGTGTGACTAGAAATTACTTTGAAAACTTGGTTAGAGCATTGGAGAATGGTCTCTCTGATGTGGACTCGCAGGGAGCATCTGGTAAGCCAACCTCAAGAGCACGACGGGGAGCAGTAAGGGAAAGGGTAGATCTTCCCAGACTGGAAACATAGATGATATAAACTGTTGGGCTTGTGATCGGTGTACATACATGAATGACCAATCTGCAAATGATTGCCGCATGTGCAACCACCGCCGTAGAGACAGGGACTAGCCTGAAGAAACTACTTCCCTAAGCATACAAAAGGGAAAGGGACACGAGAGGATTACTGATTCTTTTCTGACGAGGTTGATATGATTGGAATTTGAAAATGCCAGATATATTAAAAAGATGAGAGAAGTGTTACACCTGCCCAGCGTTTGTATGTTGAATTTACATTTATTTATGGGGGTTTTGGTGGTTTTTTCACCTTTTTTTTTTTGGTTGGGGGGGGGGGGTTAGTAGTCATGGGCTTTGTTAATGTGGTTTTTGTAAATAAGTTAGCTAACGTGGTCAATGAATCAAGATCAAGATTTCCTAATATCCTATGCACAAGGTAGCCCCATCCGGGCGCCTACTGTGCCGAAGTATTAATGGTCAGGTGTGCAATCGATATCTTGGTTTGTGTTTTTCATTTTATTATTTATGTTTGTTCATCTAAAAGCCGTATAATAATTCTTGATTAAGTAAAATGTGTTGAGTAAAAGTTCAGTAATACCAGTCATTGAAGTTCAGTAAATATATTGACACTAGGGCACTGGCACCAGACATTTAATGTTTGAGCACTTGTTTGAAACTCTTTAAATTTTTAATTTATAAAGGAAATTTATAATGAGTGTAAATGAGTAATAGAGATTTAATTGAAATTTGAAATGTGTGGTGATTGTTGAGTAATTGTCAAATCAATAGTTAAATTATAATAGGTGAATTTATAAAGAGAATTTAAAAAAGTTCAAACGGGTGCTAAATCTTACCACTCGTATGCGTGTTAAAAGGTCACGCACAGAGAGCCAATTTGATGCTTAAGTGGAATGTAAAACTTGATGCTGAATCTTACCACTAGTATGCGTGTTAAAAGGTCACGCACAGAGAGCCAATTTGATGCTTAAGTGGAATGTAAAACTTGATATGCATAACTGAATCGGAAAGCACTGGTGAATGTGCTGATAATTGAGCACGAGCATTCCAATTTACAAAGTACTAATATTTAAACAAAATTTTATTACAAAAATGTTATATTTTCACATACCAAATAATAAATCAAGAAATTGTCTATTAGCGGTCTAAAGTAATTGATATACATAAGATGCCAGTAAGAACATACTGGAGGGTATAAGCTGGTAGAAAACCATGTAGATATATTCTCTTTCCATGCCCTCCTTCCCATGAATTGTATTTTCCAACTCTTCGTAAGGACTGATATAAGTATCATACAGAATGAAGCCTTTATCAATGGGCAACATTCCTCGAAAGTGAAACAATGGTGCGTTTGTGATTTATTTTTTTAGTGCTCTGCTTAATTGCTTCTATATCCTGCTGTAACAGATACTGCAGAGGGAATGAAACACAAGGACCACCGGGATGAGTTAAAAATTGGAGCATGTGTTCTATAGTAGTTTGAGGTGCAACTTACAAACTCTCACCGAAATTAGATGGGAAGAAGAGGTTTTCTTTCTTCAGACACACGATGACTAGCCTGGAAAGATAAAGCAGAAAATAACATAGTAAAAGTGTATCCATTAAAGAGGGGGCCATGGGAGGGCACTGAATATTACATCCAAGTGACTTGTGACGGATCTTACCTCCTCATTTGCTCCAGCTGTCATATTGATGAACGATAACTCTCTCGACCTGTCAGAATGGCAGGTTTAAGGTTATGGCTAAAAATTTCGTCTTCAAGTAAGGAGGAAAATGGGACACACTTCATACACTTCACATCCCCCCTTTCTCTCTCTTCAAAAAAAGGAAGGTAGTTACGTGTTCAAGATAAGCAAGAAAATATAAAATACCTATTATTATCCTGTACATCTACTCTTTCAAGCACCCCATTTTGTTGCTCCTCTTTGACTTTGGAAAGAGGTGAAAAGAACTGATAAAGAACAGAGAGAGAAGCGAGTAAATAGAAAGGACTGGTGAAGTACAAGAAAGCAAGAAGTAAGCCTTAAGGAACAGACGAGTAACAGATACTTTGTTATAGTATTAGTACCTGGTGCATTGAGATGAAAACCACTGAAATCCCCAACAAAAAGTTTATGGTCAGAGTATGGCCAAACAATAAAGCAGATGCTATGCCGGTAAATATTGTCGCAACAGTAGATGAATACTTCTTCAAAATTGTATCTGGGAAAAGGGAAGAAAGGCTCATGTAAGTATTTTGGCAAGAAATACAAAAGTTGAGCTAACTCAATTAATTAGATATACTTGGATGACAAGAAGTTGTATGCTACTGACGCAACATAAAAATGAAAAACCTCCCAGCTTCAGAAATTATCTAACCAGCATATTTGAAGAAAAAGGAGGACAGAATTCCTTGTGCAGCATTGTTACATATTAAAAGCATGGTAGCTTTTGAATGTCCTTCCAATATATCAAAACTACTGGGGCCTGAAACATTTGACTGAGAAGATTAATGAAAGAAATATCTCATCATCCTATTCGTAAGACTTAAATCAAATTCCCATTGTATTAACACAGAAGTGAAACCTCAGAGAATATTTGACCTTTAAAGATAACGGTAACAAGAATTCCAAGAAAGTTGAATATGGCACCATATCCGTATAAAAACAAGTTCTGCAAATCAAACAAACAAGTTAGAGATCCAGTTGGCAAAAATAATCTCTCAGGGCAAAATTTGTTCATCATAAAAAAGAAAACCTAAAAAGTGCCACTAGCAACATTTCTCCTGTTTACACCAAATAATAAGTTTGATTTTCAGTCCAGATTTAAATCATCCAAAATGTATTGAATTGAAAACCAGACTCTAGAATTAAACATTGAACCGTGCCAGTTTTCAAACAAAACACATCTCATCAGAAAAATTATCTTTGATATCAGCATTTCCACCAAAATTATCTTTGATACCAGTGCCACTACCACCAAATTGTTCTTCAGAAAACTGCTGCAGTTTATGTATACATGGACCTGGGCATATAATAGATGTATATATGTGCACAAATTGGAACATTATTTAAGCCTCTTGGAGAACATCCCCACCGCCGATCCTACTATACAATCATACGCACGACTTTCATGTCCTCTTGTGATTTAAATCTCACAACTCACTTTATAGCACTTTCTATTGTCTTTTTCTTTTTCCTAATATTTGATCACAAACATGAAATTTTACACTCTATATGCATTATCCTGAAAAAGCTAACCACTCTTTCTATCCTTTTTCGTGATACCATCACCCAATTGTATGCACTATTTTTCTAGCTACTAAATTGTAGGAAACTAGAAACAAAAGTAGAACTCTTAATTGAAAAGGCGAGCGACATGGTGGCAAAGGTTGGGAGAAGGGGGTTGTACTTAATATTGTTCATTAGGTTGTTAGTATTGACAGGGAAAAATAAAAGAAAAGAAAAAGCCTGACTGAGCAGATTTTAAGCCATTTCTCATTTAGTTGGTTGATTTGGTTGAGGAAACAGAAACTTTGGAACATTAACACCGAACTGAACCAAAGAAACCAGATGAACACTCTTTCTTCAGGCCACAGCCAAATACAAGTCAATAGCAGGATTATGCTCACAGAGCATCATGGCATGACTACTGACCAGAAAAAGTATTAGAGAAATATGAGGTTAATTATGCAGTAAATAATCTGGTTGAGTACCCGGCATTGTAAATCTCTAGCTTACCTCGCAAAAGCAATCATTCAACAATACAGTCAGAAGTAGAACAGCTAAAAGATATAGCATATAGAATTTCGATCACGATCTTGTTAATCACCTGAAGATAAATGCTAGTGTCATATTGGCTCTTCATAGCATATTCATTGAAGACTGAGGCCATGGAAGGAACAGTCACCTGGACAAAATGCATGAAAGCCAGCCCACACAGTAAAGAACAAATCCTCAAGAATAAAAAGATAAAACTTCAACAGACAAAATCATAAGTGTTGTTCATAAATATTATTCAGCATGACTGCAACTAATAGTAGATAGATGGCTCAAATCACTTACAAATATCAAAGTGTACACATATGCACCGGTTGTAACTGGAAGACCCAAAGCAGTGGTACCCTCAGGTAAGGACTTCAGTTGATTTATACTAATCCCTATAAGCAATAAAGCTAGAGCCTCCCACTGCAACATTACCAGTGTTACATATATTAGTACAGAAGGTTTTTATAAATGATTTCATATCAAGAGACAACAAATATATTGGAAGAGTAAGAGAAAATCTTTCCCTACTGGATCCTATAGCAGCAATTTCAGTCACAATGTTTTATTTCACGTATATGCTGCGAATTAGCCTACCCTAGTTCAGAGACCAGAACTAACCTGTATGACTGAAAATCGGCGTTTCATTATAAACTTCAGAAGTACAGCAATGACCAAAACCTGCGAATTAAAAGCCAAACATTTAAGCAACAATAGAATCTTAAATACAAGACAAGAAACTATTTACAAGCCAAGCACAATCTTAAGTGTTTTATGAAAAATCCTGGAATGTAGAATATTCTCATGCACATCCACCTCACAGTTTCAAATACCATCTACTCTGGTGTATGTGCATGTGCACGTGAGCACTTACATTCATTCATAAATGTGTGTGTACATATATACATATTTGTATATGTATGTACATAACCAAACAAGCTGACAAGCTAGCAAAATACCTTTAGATTGCTCAGCATTTTTACTGTTGCAGGGTTGAAATAAAGCTGAAATAAGAAAAGAAATAAAATGATTCCTCTATCAAAAAGATTCAGGAGCAAATGGAAAACATGCACCCTAGAATGTCAGGTAAGACACACATCCTCACATATATAAAGAAGAGGAAAAGATCACCATAAATAAAAACTCCAGACATAAAAATGCCTTAAAAGTTAAAAACACAGACTTCAGAGTTTATCAAAAACAATAATCACCAACGAAAATAGCTTGAGGTGTGAGTTTTAATAAGTACAACTTATTAAAGACACAGTTCAAAAGAGTTAGCGTATTAAGACTGAAATCGTTAGCTTCTAAATTAAGTCTCATAACAAGAAAGGTTTCTCAGGATATAAATCTGATAGCTCCAGAAATCCAGATGTTACATCCTTCTTCACATTGATAAACACATTGACAAACACCATCTTAATTGCTCGGAGCAGTCAAGCCTGATCTTACTGGTCAAATTTCTTTTATTCGTTCAGCAATGCACAAATCTAAGGGCTTGTTCTTTGGGGCTTATTTTTTCCGTTACAAAACCTATCAACAGATCAAAATCATATCGGCCACACAATCTCTATAAACAATAATTTTTCACATTTCCCTATAATCTCTCACCACTTTTTCACCACACATTTCAAACAAAAATCAATTTTCACCCCAAAAGCTAAAAATGCAGCTACAAAGAGCGAAACATAAATGTAGGTATTTGTTCTATGTAAGAATTGAGAATCCAAGTATGGAAGGGTGAAAATGATAATTACGATTAATGCACAATTGAAAGCACACAAGGATGTGAAAAAACTGTAACTCGGGAGTAAACAAAGGGGAATTGTATTAATCAGTCCACTTGAAGGCTTTCGTTCATGATAATTATTCTCCAAAAGTCCCTCAAAGGCTTGGCATCAACTAGTTCGTAGGTCATTCCAGGATCCGTCACAGTTAAATAGCATCCACCAATTGCGTCTTATCCTTGATGCTATAGGCATAACAGACCAAAGCTTATAGGAAACAAGAAAAGGAGGAAGAAACCAATAGCATGTAATTGCTTAAAAGGGGGAGGACTAAAAGAGATTCCTAGAGGAAACATACAAAGGTGGTGATATATGCAGGCGCTTATCTTCTAAAGCTACACTTCAGATAAGAAAACATAGAGCACAAGTGAAGGAGCCTATAGATTCTTTGTTTCTAGTTCAATGCTGAACACTGAGAGACTGGTAGAAATCAGATTAACCCAGCATTAGATTCTCTGGATCAATCAACCATGTTTAGGAGGATTCCCATTAGTCCTTAACAACACACAGTACATTCCAGATGACCGATTTCATGATATATAAGAACTGATAAACCAAATTGTACCTGCATAATAAACTTTAGATAGTTATTAACAGCATAGAGAAGGGCAGGAACAGCAAGGAGCACATTGTTACGAGCTGCCTGCAGAAACAATACAGAATAAAAATATCAATAAAAGAAACTTACAAGCAATACTATTTTTTGAAAAACGATAACTAAACATCAAAAGAGGATTAAATGTAAAGAAACATGCAAGCAATATATGTTACAAAGAATAGGGCATCATCTCTGAATATACTTGTCGTACTGAAACTTTATCCAGATCGGAAGAAACCCTTCAGACTTTGGCACTTCCTCAGCCATCTCAACCAATTTTCTTAAGACATCGATAACAACGGTCAACTAGAAAATGTAGTAATATATCGTCTTTCCTTAGTCCGCTCAAGCCCAAAATTTTTGCCTCTGGGTCAAACATTTAAAAAGACCGCAAAAGAACAAAGTATGGCACTCTTCATCCATCTTGACCAAAAGAGCCAAAACCTCAATTTTTTAGTACAATATCTACTCAAAAATGGAACGCAGACCTCACAATCAATCTCAAGGACTAATCCCTCCTTTATCTAAAACTTAATGTAATTCATATTTCTTTTCATTTGTCAGTATGCCAATCCTTTGCATTAGCAGGCTGTATCCACAGGAGATTGAGTCGTCCAATATTGGTGTCTCATGAGCCGCAGCATATGAAACTCACCTTAAAACATAGATAAAAGGAACCAATAATAGTAGGAAGAAGAAAAGGAAAACGGAGGATGACCAAGAATCCAGGCTTTCACTTGCTCAGTGCTTAAGGGGCAATGAAACTAAGGAGTTTGACATTACAAAAAAAGATTTCATTGAGAATCATAGACGTGTGCAAAAGAAAAATCTCAGATAATATTAAAAATTCCAGAATGCTAAATTGGAGTAAAATGTACCTGGACAAATGTGGAAATAGAGAGAAGAGGCTTTTCACCAACCTTCTGCCGCCTAGCCTGCCAGAGAAAAAGCAAACCTAAAATCACACAACACAGACTTCAATACACTTATCTGACGCATTGGGACCATCGGGATGCCATAAGCAATTTTATAAACATATACACATAAAACAAAAGCCTTTGATAATTCTATTTTATTATCCTCAAACAGATAGACATCGAGGACACATGCGATGATGAGAGATTATACTTGTATTATTCCTGTATGTTAGCACATATGAATTCTCAAAGAAATTCTTAAAAAAGAACAATTTTTATTTATACCAAAGAATGAGACGGTCTTATTATTTCTGAAGTTGTGAATTGTTTTCACTTCCTCTTCAATGTTGTGTTCAGCGGATTGTATGACACACGAAAAAAGGAAACTGGAAAAGTGGAAATAGAAGAGAGCAGCAAGCAGCATGCAACATGCCCTATCTTCCTGTGAAGTTGTAACTTTTTAAGTGGCCTATAGTCATTAAAAAGAGAGTTATACACGTAGCTTCAATGGTGCTTGTTTGATTCTCATTATACACTACATTATAATTTCACCTACCGCTGATTTGATAACTATACAATTACAACCACATATTTCAAACTTTCATGAAATTTCCACCGCTCATTTCACCTCATTATAATTTCTCATTATAATTCATCTGCAATAACAAGAATCAAACAGCCACACTTCTGCTTTTTTATTTATCTTTTTCTTCTTGTTTTGCCAGTGTTTTTGTTTCTTTTTTCACTCCTTTCAAGAGGCGGAGGGGAGGCGACCCTTAAATTGAGCATGATAAAGAATCCCAAGAAATTCATTAGAAGGATGATAGGGAAACCAAATATGTTGATTTTTTTTAAAGATTTAAATGATCTCTATGTTCTTTCTAGTTTTAGTGTTAGATTATAGTTTCCTGGCTTGACTAGCAATTTGATGACAGGAGTCAACTGTTTGACTTTCATTCTATCTCCAAATTATAATTTCACGTACCATTGTAACAATTGTTCAATCACCACCGCACATTTCAAACACCAATTAAATTTCCACCACTCATTATACCTCATTACAATTTACCCATCATAATTCAAAACTAGAATTAGAATCAAACACCCACTTAATTTGTGAAGCTCTCCATTATGGATTTTAACAATGACTTTACTTTAACAGAGACTTTTCTTTTATTGACCCCCCCTCCTTTGGTGGGGTGGGGGGGGAGCCTCTGGCCATACAGCAGCCTCGGAGTCAATAAATATCTCAAACTTAATTAGTTATATATGTTTTGTTCTATCTTAGTTGATCTTTAGTTCTTTTAACAATTAAAAGACTCTGGTGCTCTATATTTCACAACAAAATCTGATCTATTTCCTTTGATTTGTCCACTAACATTTAAACCAGAAAGCTTTTCAACCAAAGCTACATTAGTATTATACTAAGTCTTCTGAGATTCAAATTTATTCTTGCTCACAGAGAAGTCCTGTAACAGGTTTTGACAAACTAGTTACCCAATCTCCCATACAATGCCCTCATCGGTTCTTGCTACTTAAAGCTACTTAAATTTGCTTAAAGGAATTTAGACTCTGACACACCATTACAACCAACAGAACTTATAAACCAGAGCATGAAGAGACAACTTACCTGAAATAGAAGCATAAGAATTGCAAAAAGAACCTTGACAGCCTCAGTCAAAAAGTTGACGCTAATGGGGCTAAACTTAAATTTTCCATCCACCTTTGACATAAAAACCAAGACAGGCTGGAAAACAAAGAAATTTATCAGCTAGGGCTTTGAAGAAATCGCCACAAGAGCATATTCACAAATAGCTTAATTGTTTCTCATGTTTGTTTATTCATGTTTTAATGACAAAATAATAATGAATTCAAAAAAGTAAAAAACTCATATTCATTCCCAGTTCACAAGAAATCAAACAGGATCTAACAGAAAAAGAGAATGTGCCTAAATGGCCAACCTGGGCTTGTGCAAGTACCTGATAAATAACCCGAGTTAAAAATCAAATAATAAATAATACAACTATTTAATGTCTGAACAGCAAGAGACAAAACAGGATCACAAAATTGTTTGTAGACATGGACAATGGGTATATCTAAGGTAACAAGTTAGGTGGGACAACAAATAAAAACCATACGTTACAATAAGCAAGTACATTTTGCAGTTAGTACTGCAATATAATATGCTAGCTGCTACTGCATCAAAATACAAAGTGGACACAAAATCAGTGTTTTTTATCCAAAGGTCCATCTTTCTCTAAGTATGGACTGATTCACAAATCAAGAACAAAAAGGTCAGGGATTAATAACTAGGATCAAATCAACAATTCTTCCTCACAGAAAGGGAACAGCTGAAACCGTTAACACAATAAGATGAAAAACACAGAACAGAAACATAATGATTAGACAATTACCTGTAAACCAACAAGGACGCAGTCGCCGCAGACCAAAAGGAGGTTGAGAGCCCGTTGCTTTGACGATACCTTGTTCCTGTGGCGATCATAAGCCCGTGAAACAGATTTTGTGGATGGAGAGACTAGCTTGGAATGACAGACACTGCACTCTATCATCCCGTTCTTCATCAGCTCAAAACTCCGAATGATTACTCAGGTGGCGCAAAATTAATCTGTCCCTGCAAAAACAAAGGTGGAATGAAGAATCCAGCTGATAACCCTTTCCCTAGCTCGCCGCTACTAGCTCATCTATTCAAAATATAACAGAAAATAATATGATTGATGAGTTGATACACAAAGAATGTTCTTTAAAAAAAATAGTTGATCCACACGTACAATAATGCCAATGCATAATCTATTACAATTCAACAAACTAAAGGGAATATTCCAAAATTCTTTCAGATAAAACTCTTGTTTCAACGAAAATGAAAACTCAATTTTCTGGATCAAGCATTTAAATAGTCAAAGCAAAATCCGATTGAACAAGGAATAACTGAAACACCACGGATCTACCGAAATTGTGGTCTCTTGTCGAGATTCGTAACATTTATGATACAAAAATGTGCTAAACACAAGCAAAGAAACTGACCTGATAATTGATTGGTGAAATATAGGACTATTACCGTGGATGACCAAATTAGAAAACTCCGGTCGGATCCAAATGAAACTCCTGCGACGAGAACCGAAGTACCGGCAAACTGAAAGTGAATTGTGCTTATAAATTATTCTGAGATGCGGAATTTATAAATTGAGGGGGGAGAGATGTTACGTTAAAACGAAGAGGCGTCGGGTGAGTTCAGCTATATATAAATTATTCAACTATTTTTTCCCCTCTTTGATATATTACGAAGGTACAATAAACGGGAAGAATCGTGCTTCGAAACAAGTGGTGCAGCAGTTATATATATATATATATGAAGAGAATTTGGTTAAATACAATTCTTTTAACATTAATATACTTACAAATGATTATAAAAAAAACATTAATTTTTTAGAGACTAGTGGTTGTTTGATCCTCTTTATAATTTCAACTTATAAAGAAAAATTATAATAGGTAGAAATGAGTGGTGGAGATTTAATTAAAATTTAAAATATATGGTGATTGTTGAGTAGCTGTCAAATTAATAATCAGATCATGATAGGTGATATTATAAAAAGGATCAAACAACCATTAAAAAAATAGCTCAATTATTAAAGAGCATCCAAATTACTAAAATAAGATGCTAAATTTGAGCCTGTGCTAATATTTTTGTCCAAAATTCTCTATAAGAAAATAATATTGAATTGAAATACAAAAGATCTCTCCCGTTTGCACCTCTCCCTTTGTAGATTAATGGCGTGTGACATTTTATAAAAAAAAGTTTCTGGCACTTTAATAATACTGAACTAAATACTTCTAGTAAGTTGATAATTAACAAATGAATATAATTGACTAGTTTATTGTTTAATTGACTAGTTTATGTATATACGTATATATAGATATATATATATATCTATATGTATGCAAGGGGATATAGGAGATGAGTAAGTATGGTTCGAATCCTATACCCATAGCTTAGAATGTGAGAATTTAACTACAACAACACAGTCCGAATTGTACAATTGTCTTCTTTTTATTTCTCTGGAGTATCAGATTTTCAATACTCTCGAAATACTAAAAAAATTTTCCCGTTCTATAGGCTAATATGATTCTCATATGACAATTAAATTATAATGTGAAATTCTAATGAGTTGAAATGAGTGGTGAAAATTTAATTCAAATTTGAAATTTATAATAATAGATGAATAGTTATCAAATATGTTGTAAGTGAAATTATAATGTGAAAAGATATGTTATAACTTGTAAAGTATATGTTATATTGGTAAATTTAAATTTTTTTTTACTATATGTTTACAAATCCTTTTAATCCGTCAATATCATATTTTCTTTGATCAATCATCATAAGTTCAGTGTCATTACTATAGCAGATAGATATTGTGATATAATATCTGACACTAATATGATTTGTGTAGTCATAATATACTTATATTAGCTGTTCATATTATTATATCTTTTTTTTTGGATAAAATATTATTATATCATAAATACATTTTAGTTTCAATTATTTGTACACTTTTTTTGTCTCCTTGTTTTCTTGCCCATCATAGTTATTACTTCTTCTTTCCCATAAAATTAAGCTCATATCAATCTTTCATGTAGATTAAAAAACGTGAATTAATGTAATTAGAAATACAGAATTTATACTTGTGAATTAATGTAAATAGAAATACAAAATTTACACTTACTTTCCCAATATATAACTATTCAATATTGAATCACTTTTTATTTAGTTAACATAATCATTAATGCATTACAAATTTATTAATAGTTGGACTAAAGGCATATTTGGAAAAGAAATTAATTATTTAATCTCATTTATATAAATAGATTATAACTTGGGACAAATAAAAATAAAAACTATGCAAATTTTTATGAGACAGCTGGAGTATATTGTTATTGTGTTTAAGTTAAAATTAATTTTGTCGTAATAGCAGGAATAGAATAAAGAGAAAAAATGAAGAAACATAAACAAACATCAATATCAAATGTATAGTAAAATATAAATAAACATTCAATTTCAATTTCAACAAGAGCCCCTTTTCCTTGTTGGTAGGGTGATTTTTCTATCTATAATTTTGGGTTAGGAAAAAATAGAAAAGTTAACATTCCATGTAATAATTTGTAGAACAAGATAACCTTTTACTTAGAGAAATTTTAAGGGAAGGTAGACTCAAAACTCAATCAGTGAGAGGTGCTATTATGTCATAAACTCCATATATGACTATAGTTAGACTGACTCTAATATATATATGTATGTATGTACGTATATATGTGTATTCAATTAAAAGGATAGGCTATGCAATTATCATACTATTAATTATAAAGGATTTATATACAACAACTTTTTTCTCAAATTGATTGCAGTATTACTCTAGTTAGACTGTAGTTTAAGATGTAAAAAAGACACCCTGAATTTCAAGTAAAACTTTGCTATTGAACATCTCATTTTATCTACATGAAGATACAATTGAGGAGATCAAAACATGCGAGGATATAATTATAAGTATATGCATTTTGAATATTTAAAGTACAACAAGGATATTATTAGTTATAAATATATATAGAACGTCCCCAGTACAATAATAATGTGCACAGTAGAAGAGAAATAAACATATAAAATATCATATTTTAGGGGGCGTCGCCAAGGTCGGCCGCGATACTAATTGACCGGTGGGCCCTAATTGGACAGAATCCAAAAGCTTTCGAGTTTTTTGAAAACAAATGTGCAAAAAATAGAATAAAAATAATATGTATACAATTTTAACATAAATTGTTCTTTAGTCTAGTAGTAAAGTTATATATTTTAGTCTCTATCTTTAGTTACAGGTTAAATGTTTAAATCCTTATATTCTCAAATTTGATTTTTTCTGTTCAAGGGCCGATTTAAATTTTCAATTTTTTGTGTGTTCAATAATAGTTACAATTCTTGTAAGTTTTATTAAATTTCAAATACTAAATACTAAATTTGTAGTAGTACAATTTTAAGAAGAAATGGGTCATTTTAGTGTTTTAGTAGTATATATGTGTTTCTTAAATGATAAAATATAATTGAATATCTCACAACTTGACAAATATTAAAATATACTGAGATGAAAATTCCTTTGAATATTATGGAATTTTTTTATTATTTTTACTCACTTTTTAAATATGAAAGTTAAATATTCAAAATTCAAACCCTTAAATTTGTGTTTAATCTAATTTTTTTTAAGAAAGGGCCCATTTAAACTTCACATAAGGCGCCAGAAATCTTTGGGCTGGTCCTCGTCCCCAACAAGAAATTTGGTTGATTTTAAAATTTCATAACATCTAGTTTTGCAGGAAAAAAGACAGGAAAATGTAGGAAAGAGAAGGAAAAAGAGTGAAAAAGTTGTAATATATATGACATTTTATATGTCTATCCATCTGCTTTCGTCTATATTGCTGCACATCTAAGAATAAAGCTGCTGTGTGTATAATAGAAATATAGAGGGTAAACCAATAAATATTAGTAAACATATTTAATGTAAAGTTTCAAAATAGATTTCAGAGAACATGTTTTAAATGGGAATTGTGTGTGGTAATAATAATTGATAAATTTTATTTTTTTAATTAGGTGGGAGCATATTTTCTTCAACTACTTAGTCAGACTAAAATTGACCAAGAAATTTGATTTCATGACAAAAACAGCAAGTTATGATTATTATGTTTGAAATTCGATAATAAGTTTTGATTGTTGCTCAAGGAAAATGCGTATCAAATTGCCGTGGAAAAACACAATTAACTTTGGCTAAATGAAATTATAGATGCATGTATCACTGATTATTAATTAGTTATGTGAAATCAAAATTTTGATAAGGAGACACTCGATCTCTATTCACATGTGCTTATGAAATCATCACATGTGTGAGCTTCTACTCTATATGAGTAAGAGTGTCTTCATAATATAGGCTTTTCAAAAAAATTCCTGTGTAAAAATTAGCCCTCTTATATCAGTTGGACAATCAAATTTTTTAATTGCATTTTCACATCGGCCAAGTGCACAAATACCTTACAAAATGCAATGCGTGCAAAAGTAGGCTATAGGTATAGCCTCTCGGCTAGCGCTTTCTTGTTCGATCTCAAGTATGAAAATAACTAATTGTATTAGAGTTCATATATAATTAAGTTGGAGAATGAAAAGCATATTGGAATTTTCTTCTTGATAGAATCACTTTTTGTATATTTAATCTAAATTATGTACTAACGAAAATTAATTTCCATTGCAGTGCTAACTACAAGCTCGTACAGAATTTGATGCAAAATTGTTGGTAACCTTCAATCTACGAAAATGCGTGCGATAGTTTGGACTTTGCAGCTTGGACCGTACGCTACGAAAATGGAACAAGAAATTAATTGTATGAGCAGAAGAATATATTCATGTTGATTCCTGCTATTTGTAGTGTTTACAAATTTTTTTACAAAAGGGGGGAACTCGCATCTTTAATCTTATTTTCTCCTAATCACACAATACACAAGCGTGACTGCGTGAAATTATAAAATTATAATATTTTGTAATAGATTTTGTAAAGTCTTCTCTGAAAATATCATTTTCCTTCACGTTAATAAGGTTTTTTCTATGAAAACTACACTATCTTTTATTATGAAGATTACATGCACACGTGACACTGCACGACTGTCAAATGAGCGTCATATGTGCACGATGTAATACCACATCTAAGCGCAGTCTCTATAATTGGAGACTACATGCTCTCCATAGAAACATTATGTTTATAGGGCCAAAAAATTTCATACCAGAATATTGTTGATGTTTGTTTCTTATTATAGATCAGTAAGGACATATGCTCGTTTTGAGATATTCATAATGTGTGGTTGAGATGTCTAAACATGTCCCTCCAAATTTGTGGTTAAGTTATACAGTTTTTATTTTTATTTATTTTGCACGCATTCCACTTCAAAGATGATTTTCGACTTGAGGTAAAAAAATCAGGGCATGAGATAAGCGTGATTTGTGCGGAGGCAAATTGGAAAATAAAGATAATATTCTATTTTTGATGCACTTTCAAATTTTCAATACCATTCCATCTTAACTCTGATCCGGCTATTAAAACAGATAAGGCTCCAAGTACACAGGTAAGTTGGCAACCTATGATTGGAAGTCGGGCTCTGAACTCATAACCCTATGTGGTACATTAGGAATGGACATTTTAACCCTTCTCACTATGACTTCCAAAAATCTTGAGCTGTATAAGAAGAAACATCAAAGGCTATATTTTATTAGAGCATGTTCAAGAAACTCTTTAAATATAAGATTCTCTTTATTTAGAGAGTTAAAACTTAAAAATATTCTTCTAGAGACTTTTTAAATTGACTTTTTAAAATAAAAAGTGAGGTTTGCCCCGTCAATAATAAAGTCTACAAATATATACATGTTTCTTTGTTTAACAATTTAAAATGAGAAAATATAATGTTTTTCGATTTAAAATAGTTTTTATTTTATTATTATTATTATATTATTATTATTATTATTTGAATAATGTTTAGACGGTTGACCAATTCGAAACTGTTCCCACGTAGCTATCACCGACTACCTATTTTATTCCGAAGAATATGCCGAAACGAATACACGCCCGCATCTGCCACCTTCCAGACTCATTTCACAGCACGTGCCACGTCTATTGCCACGCGTGAGGCTACATGCATCCATGCCTATAGCTGATTATACGCTTCTCTCTCTACACGCAAATCCAGACCATACAATTCCTTCTTCTCAATAATATGTTGTTTTATCTGATCGATCTGTGTTCTGCAACTGGAACAAGGGAAGTAGCTAGAAGGAAATTATCAATGGAAGGAGAAAATGTTTCTACCCAATCAGAGATTCCTGGTGAGCCGACTCAGACGGGAACAGCCCTTCTTGAGAAGGCCACCGCTACAATTCAAGGGTTTGGCCCCGTTAACAAAATCCATCAGCACCTCTGCGCGTAAGACAGTTTCTGATTTATCAATAATATGGGTTTTTGTTTTTGAATTAATGTGGGTGAATGAATGGTTTTTTAGTTGGAAACCTCTTTGATGATCGATTTGTCTGTGTGGGGATCTCAGATTCCATTTCTACGGGCACGATATGACACGACAGGTGGAGGCCCACCATTTCTGTGGACATCTAAACGAGGAATTCAGGCAGTGTCTTATATACGACAGTCCTGATAATAATGCTCGGCTGATTGGGCTAGAGTATATAGTATCTCCGGAGCTGTTCTTTACGCTGCCGGATGATGAAAAGAAATTCTGGCACTCCCACGAGTATGAAGTGAAGAGTGGGGTTCTGTTCATGCCAGGAGTTCCCGGTGCAGTGCAGCGCCAGGACCTCGAGAAGGTTTGTAAGACTTATGGCAAGGTGATTCACTTCTGGCAGGTTGATAAAGGTGACAATCTGCCCCTTGGAATCCCTAACATTATGATGGCTCTTACTCGGGATGGTCAGCTTTATGACAATATTGCTCAAGGTAACCTCTCGAGTTGTGTTGAAGTCAAATGATTATCAAGATATGTGAATGGAGTTAGAGTAGCCAATTCACTTGAATGAAATATGCATATATTAGCCATAATTAGGCATTGGCATTAATGGTAGATAAGGGCTCTTACTCTTGAAGATAAGATTTAAATAAAAAATTAACCGTTTGGATAAATAAAGTAAGAGTGGCCAATTCACTTGAGCAAATTACTGAGTCCATTCTTACACCAACATCTAGCATTTCGAGTTCAAAATCCTTTTAGCCATTTTAGTGAATGACTTTGCTTTTTTGGAATTGTGACTTTGCATATGCAGATGTTCAAAAACGATACGACCTTTCATTTGAAAAGGAGAGGGAGAATCGAGCTTACATGGAGGGCCCTCCTCAGGGAATACATCCAATGGCAAATGCAGCCGGCAAAGGGCTGAAGACAGTGCTGAGAGAAGTCGACTGCACGCCCGCTGGAACCGCTCAAGTCTTTGTTTGATCTTTACGCTCTTTGGGTTTCGTCTTGGATTACCATAGCAATTACCATAGTAGTAGTGTATGCAGCAAATAATATATAGCTCGCTTGTGTTACTGTATTTCTGTATGTATGCACATCTATGTAACCTCTCACATCGCTGCCTCTTTCTTTGCATTTTACATATAATAATAATAATTCATCTTTACATTCTTGGACTCTTGGTATATTGATTGAAGTATATGCTACATTGTGCAAAAGAAATTATTAATATTAAAAGTCCCTCTTGTAAAGTGTTTTACTCTGTTTTCCAATGTGATAATGGGGGTGTTTCTGAATTCATCCAAGTATTAGACATGAAAGCATGCCTGTCCCCTTTAACTGCATCAGCTGCAGCATAGGACTCCAGTTCAGCCATTTCATATGCAGTCAGTTCCACTGACAAAGCCCCAATATTCTGGTTGAGGTTTTCATTCTTGGTGGTGCCTGGTATTGGACACACATCATGCCCCTGTTGATGAACCCAAGCCAATGCCAATTGTGCAGGGCTGCATCTTTTTCTAGTCGCCATTTCACAAATGTTTAGGTATATTTGCTTGTTCTTTTCAAGGTTTTCTGGTTTGAACCTTGGGAATCTCTGCCAAAAGTTCATTTCAACATGTATCAAAAGTTCAATGATATAGAAAGCAAGAAAGAGCTTCAAACCAACCTTGCGGAAGTCAGTTTCCGACAAATTCTCAACGAATTTGGGGCCGGCTGCAAGGAATCCTCGACCGAGAGGACTATATGGCACAATGCCTATACCGAGCTCTCTAGGAATGACAAGTTGAGAGGGAAATCGTTTCATTTTCTGCCAAAGTTACCAGACAAATCAGTGAGAAGAGAAAATGACATATACCTGCAAGTGGGGATTATTTCTGCCTCTAGATCTCTTGACCATGAGGACCACTCTGCCTCCACAGCAGTTAAAGGATGAACTGCATGAGCCCTTTTGATTGTTGAAGCAGATGCCTCTGACAGACCAATGTATTTTACCTTCCCCTCTTCAACCAGCTTCTTGAGTTCCCCAATCTTTTGAAAAAGACAGGACATTATAACCCAAAATCATACATATATAAAGTTCATTATCTCGTAACAATTTGAACTTTTAGACGAGAAAGGAACAAACCGTGACTTCAATGGGAACACGAGTGTCAATCCGATGAACATAATAGAGATCAATGTAGTCCATTTTGAGCCGCATCAAGCTTGCGTCACATGCATCCCTCACATACTTGGGATCACCTCTGACTTCAAGTTTCTCATCCTTAAATTGCACTCCAAACTTGGTAGCTAATTGCACTCTCTCCCTCATTCTCCCCTTCAAAGCCTAGATGAATTTATATATCAAAAGCTAATGCAGTGTAGACACACATATTTTAAGTACGAGAACTAATCTAATATTGTATAGAGCAACGTTATTCTATATATTCAGTATATTGGTTAAGTGAGGTTTTTCTGTCAGATTAATGATGTCTTACTACCTCTCAAAGAATGTGACACCGGTGTCGACTGCTTGATGGATGGGCTTGATCATCTCAAGCTCCGGCTTGGGCGGGCCATAGGTGGCCGACATACCTACGCAGCCAAGCCCTTGTTGGGACACTTCCAGGCCATGTGATCCCAACTTGATTCTCCGCACCACGGCGGGAACTGATATTGCCGGAGCAGCCATTTTCCTTCAAAATTCTGTTTATTGGCCGAATGTGCTTTGGCCATTTCCAGCCGAGGGATCCATTTATATAGGAGTTGCAAACACAAAAGTCCACCATGCATTATTTATGCAGAACAAATTGATTTACTGGGTCTGCTGCGGCGACGGTGGATGGAGGTTGATCTTCTTTAGTTGGTATATTTCTTACTTTGATCCAAAGACCCAATAATTGAGTATTGATTTCTATTAAACAAATTGATTAAAAGATTTCGGGCGAGTTTTGATTCACAAGTTGCATGTCGCAGCCCACCTTTTGTCAATTTGTTTTCCTAGCTTTTGTGAGATCAGAATAAAAGAAGATATTTTATCTGTTGTGTAGAAAACCTTTCAATTCCCTTGGTGATGATGCTTTCAATTGGTGATGATGCTAGTAGGAGTCAGAAATTTTTATTTTTTGAAGTACCAGAAATTTTTATTTTTAACGGGGGAATTAAGTAACAAAAAGTTTATTCATTTGATTTAAAATAGAATTTTCACTTCGGAGTTCCTCAATTTCAACTTAAATGCTATCCTTCTCTATTGAATTAAATTACTTTTAACGTCAACGTCTCTTATATGTATTGAATAAACTTTATTTATATAAATCCAGTTTCTATTATCATTGGCTTTTTTCATCTAACATGATGTTTTTTTTTTTGGCTCTTTTTTTTAATCAACTAACTTTAAGTGGTAGAAATTAGAAAACTCTAGAAAATTTTGTTATGAGTGGACTTATATTTTAGACCTGTAAGATGAGAATTAGATATTATTTTGATGGTCAAAATTATCAAATTAAAAAAAAAAAAAAGACCAACAGACCAAGAAAACATTTTCCAAAATAATGGGCGCCACTGCCTATTTGCTCCCATGTGGCTCCACCTCTTAATACTAGCACACTAATAATTTTACAGAGGCATTTTTCTCTGACCTGAAAAATAATATGCTTAATTCATCATCTTATATTTATTTTGTAATTGTGAATTTTCAAAATCTACCACTTGTATGTTGTTGACACGTGATTCCATCACCAAATACGATTTTATCCCCTTGGGGAGGCTCCGCAAGGTCTTGTAAATTCTCTAGCGAGACTTGCTTACTCAAAGATTGAACCGTCCACTTAAGAGTTAGGACTCCATATTGAGTTTTGAGGTGATCTTTGGTCCTACCACTTGGGCCCGGCCCTCAAAATGGACAAAATCGTAATTGTTAACACAATCAAGCGTCAATAATAAAAAGTGCCTTTTATGTTAATGTATCCTTTTACAATGACTTTAGCATGATTTAAGGCCCATGAGGCTAAGTTCTAGGAATTGATTATTGGGATGCGATTTCTTTAGCGAATTTACAAAATCTTAAAGGAATCATCTCAAGATTGTGGTCTTTAAAAGAGGACAAAATCGTTGTGCTGACATCATCGTAAAAAAGACATGTCGACATATATAAACTAATTTAGAATGATCAACTAACTCATATCCACTCATTTATAGCAGAAATATGTCTTTGTAGAATTACTCCTAGTATACTGTTTCAACAGTAAATTTGATCATAAGGAGGAACTATTAAATAGAGAGATTGATTTTACATTTTCTTGATCATAGTATAATTTACTATGATTAGAATTTAGAAATGCAATTCAAGATTCCTTATAATGGAAATTGATGGGATCAAAATTCAAAAGGTATTATTCCTTTACATTACAGGGCTTAAGAAGCCAATGAACACTGAATATTCCATTGGTATGAGAAAATGGCGGGGGCATGAATATGAAGCAAAATAACAGCTTTTCAAATTTCACCAGATACTCTCCAAAAAATAAGCAATTTTTCTCTCTCTACTCTTTCTCCCTTTTCTTTCCGGTCCCCTTCCCATTTTGTTGTTGTTCCTGTGATATTATCAAAATTAATATATTCAAACAAAGAAAAGGGGTTAAAATTATACATCTCATGGGGACCTGCATGTCTACGCAAGGAAATTCAAATTTCTTGAAGAAAACTAGACAGCAAAGGCCATTAGCATTCGATGAATTTGAACATGGCGGGGGTTCAAGTACTGGAAAAACATCAATGCCCTCATCCCAGAGAATGTCTAGGCAAATCAAGGTCCTAAAAGATCCAACCCCAGACGACATATTCAAGAAATACGAATTTGGAAAAGAACTAGGAAGAGGTGAATTTGGAGTAACATATAAATGCATTGACATAAAAAACGGGGAGGCAGTAGCATGCAAGAAAATATCAAAGAGTAAACTTAGGACAGAGATTGATGTTGAGGATGTAAGAAGAGAGGTTGAAATAATGAGACACTTGCCTGAACACCCGAATATTGTTAGGTACAAGGAGGTTTTTGAGGATAAAGATGCAATTTACTTGGTTATGGAGCTCTGTGAAGGTGGAGAATTGTTTGATAGAATTGTTGCAAGAGGACATTATACTGAAAGAGCTGCTGCCCTTGTTGCCAAAACCATCCTTGAGGTTGTCAAGGTACACAAATATATGTCTCTCAACTTCTTTCATTTAATTTCTCCCATATATTTCAGAACATGTACAATTTTTTATGAGCGATCTCTCGTTACATAAGTGTCTGATGACATAAATCCCGCCACTCATTTCCCTCTACCGAGTCTTGATGTGAGCAACAATTATAAGTGATAAAAGGGTCTTGGCCAAAGACATGTTGTTGCTAAAGGCAATTGTAAAGTATTCTTTCGATGTATATATATATATATATATATGAACTTTATCACCAAGACATGACCAACTTGCCTTTTCAGGTCTGTCACAAGCACGGAGTAATACACAGAGATCTTAAACCCGAGAACTTTTTGTATGCAAACAATAGTGAAGATGCTCCCCTCAAGGCCATTGATTTTGGCCTCTCCATATGTTTTGAGCCTGGTACATGTGTTAAATTTGCTTCTCCTCAAGTAATTTAAATTGTTTTGCAGAATTTATTCTTGATAATGTAATTAATCGGTCCTAATTAATTAATATTTGGTCCTAGGTCAGAGATTTAATGAAATTGTTGGAAGCCCATATTACATGGCCCCTGAAGTCCTTAGGCGAAATTATGGAGAAGAAATTGATGTGTGGAGTACTGGGGTCATTCTCTACATCTTATTATGTGGAGTTCCTCCTTTTTGGGCAGGTAATCAAATCACTTATACAATCTCCTTCCACTCTCAAATTTCTCTTTGGCTAGAAAATTATTATTTTTTTACACGTCATGTCCCGTCCAACCATTTTAAACCTCTATAAGTACCAAAATGTGCGGTCCCAATGTTGTTTTGAGTGCTGGTCACGATCTAACGTCCAACCACTTAACATGACCTCAATAAGCGTGCGCTAGTATTTGTGTTATATGAAGAATTCTTATGTGTCGTGGTGCGATTGATTGTGTCTAGCACAGAAAGTGAAGAGGGAATTGCATATGCAATAGTGCGAGGAGAAATAGATTTCAAAAGGGATCCATGGCCAAAAGTATCTGAAGAAGCAAAGGATTTAGTAAAGGGTATGCTGGAACAAAATCCTTATAGCCGCTTGACACTTAAAGAAGTCCTAGGTAAAAACTTATACTCCAATTATTTTTCCTCTTAGTTATAATTTTTGAACTTAATTATTTTGTTTGTGTGAGCTTATATATATTCTTATTTTTCTCTAATAATATGAAGCACATCAGTGGTTTCAAAATGCTGATAAGATCTCAAATGTTCCATTGGGCGAACATGTAAGAACGAGGATTAAGCAGTTCTCATTGATGAATAAATTCAAGAAAAGGGTTCTTCGAGTGAGTTTTATACTTAATTAGTTAGAGTACAATATACTACGCGTCACATATAACTCTAACTTCTTGTTGTTTTCAAATTAATCAGGTGGTAGCAGACAATTTGCCAGATGATGAAGTAGATGGAATCAAGAAAATGTTCCATATGATGGACACAGACCAAAATGGAAACCTTAATTTCCAAGAGCTCAAAAATGGTCTGGATATGATAGGACATTCAGCACCAGATCCTGATGTGCAAATGCTACTTGATGCAGTGAGTATATTTTAACAGCAAAAACAAGTCGATTTTTATACTTTGTTACAATAGCTAGTTTGTCATCGTGATCATTACATATAAATTCCATTCATTATATCGTATTTGCTTGTTTGGTTTTCTATGGTTTTTGTGTAAATTAAGGCTGATGTTGACGGAAACGGCATGCTCAACTGCGAGGAATTTTTGACCTTGGCCGTTCATCTAAAACGGGTAAGTAATGAAGATCATCTTCGTCAGGCCTTCCTCTATTTCGACAAGAATGATAGTGGATTTATTGAGTTCGAGGAGTTGAGGGAGTCTTTGCTAGACGGACACCCCGGTCATACAAGTGATCAACTTGTACAAGATATCATATTTGATGCAGATTTGGATAAGGTAAGTTTAAATTGTCACCTTGTACAAAATAAATAAATATATATATATGATCATAATAAAGGGTGAGAATCTTCGTGTTGTATACCTTACAGGATGGACGAATTAGTTTTCCAGAGTTTAAGGCGATGATGACAAAGGGCATGGACTGGAAGATGGCGTCTCGACAATATTCTAGGGCAATGCTAAATGCCCTAAGCGTTAAACTTTTCAAAGACAAATCATTGATTATGAAAAATTAAGATAGCTTCATAAGTCTGCCATATAGTAATTTCATATTGTTGGGCAAGAGAAGAAAAGCAAACGCTTGTTTTTATTTCTCTAGCTTCACATTCATCTTTGTGCGTAAGGAAATTGAAATGCATACATTTTGTAAGGAGTCTTTCTAGTTTCTAAAATGTGCTATATATATTGTTGCTTTTTAACAAAAGACAAGTACTTCAGAATTTTTTTCTTTCTTAATAATCAAGATCATAGAATTATTAAGAGTTAAGACCCAAAATCCCTTCCATGCATATAAGTCTTCATCATTTCATTTCACTTATCATTCATTTATGAAGATAATAACAAAAAATGAGTCTACATTATTATTTTTATTTCTATGCCACTTCTACAATCGGATTTGATCGCATAGAAGCGTTATACTGCTAGTTATTAAAATATAAAATAAATTATTGGTTAAATATAAAAGATATAAAAAACACAAATAAGGCTGCTCAACAAGTCAATGATCAAATGTCATTGAACTTTGTAAAAGTGATCCTATTTATCACTGCACTTTAAAGCATATCCCAAATGATATTACAATTTTCAAAAGTTATTTCACGTGCCATTATTGTAGTTTACAAATTATCCACTTGCCATCGAACTATCAAAATCTTACTTGGTTTGTTATTAAACTACTTCAAATTGGCTATTTCTTTAATTAAAAACTTATCATTTGATTGTACAGTATGTTAATGATTGAAATAGTCACATGGTAAAACTCGTTTTCTATGTTTTTACTTCAGTAATATTTAACTTAATACTCAGTAAGTGGCAAATGAGGTTAGTTCTTTGTAAGTTTCAGTAGCAAGTAAAATAAGTTTTTTTTTTAAGGTAGTGATATTGTAGATAATTTCAAAAAAAATAAAAAATAAAAATTTTAATGACATGTGAAGTTAGTCTAAAAGTATAATAGTAATAATTTGGATAATATATATATTATTATTACCAACTGAATGAAGACTTTTCTCCTGTACTGGTACAAAAAGGTAAGAAGAGGTGGTTGTTTGTCCGTCCTCACCGTCACGTTTCCTCCTCCTCCTCTTCTTCCATTTCAACTATCTTTCGGTTAGTATCTACTACATAGCGATATACTAGTTGTTGTTCTTGTTATTCTTCTTATTATTATTAGTTGTAACCAACGTGAGTTGCACGTTGTTTTGAGAATTCCACTTTTTCAATTTTATCTAACTTTATATTTAATAAAATATTGGAAGAACAAAATGTGATAAACAAAAAATTAAAATAAAATTAGATTTAAGGAATATGTTGATTGATAAATATTTTTATTAGGTTATAATAATTATAGTTAGATAAATTATGAATGACTTCCATTTGTTCAAATTTAGCATTAATATGTTTTGGTCTATACGTTATGATGTTTTATAAGAATCATATGGCAAAAATAAAATAGATAAACAAAAGTTATAAAAAAAAATGGTAAACAAAATTAAGAAACAAATAAAATAAAGATTAAGAATAACGTTGGAACAATCATGTAACATCATGATTATATTTATTATAATAATAATGATAAATGCAATTAAGTTTCACGTTATCACAATTGATTGCATCATATTAAATAACCAATTCATACACATATAAACATGGGGCGGTTCCGCTAACCAATAAATATGACATCTGCTTTTAACAAAGAATTATATCATTTAGATTAAAATAATCTTACCGTGTATATTCATCTCACTAATTAATTATAAATCTTATATTAAGATAATCTTCATTTCTATATTTATATCTCAATGAAACCAATTATAAATCTCCTTTCCAAACCCTTGTTTATAAATCAAAATAGAAAAACAAAAGTATAGTTCTCCAAAATTAGTGGCTCTAAAATCAAAATATTATAAAAGATAAAAAAATCAAAATATTGTAGGCTAAAAGTAAAACAAATGGTTAACATTGAGCGCTTGAAAAAATCAATATTTTAGAAAATCTCCATAGAATATGGTGAAAAAAATTAATACTTCTATGAATCTTCAAATTAAACACTTCCAAAATCTCCACTTACTTTTAAATTTTTGTTAAGCACAAAACAGGAAGAAAATGTTTATTTTTACTATAAAACTTTGCTTGAAGTTTGTAGAAAAATTGTAAACTTTCTAGGAATGGAGAAATGTAATTTTAAGTTGGTCTATAAGTGGAGATTCTAAAAGTTTGGTTTAAGGATACAGTGAAGTTGTCTTTTTTTTTAATTGAGATATGTACATTAATTTAATTTTTGATTTTCAAGTATTTAATTTGGAGAAATGCATTTTTATTTTTTGATCCACAAAGGTTTGAAGGTTCAATTATTATTATTATTATTATTGTTGTTGTTGTTGTTATTTTGACACAAGGTTTGAAGGTTGAGAGAAACTGTTACAATAATTGGTTTAAATGAGATGAGTACATAAATACATATGATTTTTTAATACAAAAAGATAAAGCTCAATTTTTTTTTTGGTTAATATTATGGTAAGATAAATACATTCAGTAAGATTGTCTTAATATAAAGGAGACGGTTATTTGTCAAAATCATATGTTATATTTATTTGTTAGCGAAATCGTCCTGATAGATAATAATATTATAATTTTATTCTCTATCTGTAAACATATTTGTACACTCACATGTACATGTAGCATTACTCATCTCATATATATCAGCCAATTTTAAAAATAATAATAAATAATAATCACTATTATATAAAATGAGGAATGTGTGTAAAACATTAGTTTTATACTTCCATCCATACTATTTTTTTCAAGAGTAAATTTCACAAAAAGACTCTAATCTTTGCAAAAAGTAACAATTTCATATCTAGCCTTTTTTTCAAGCATGTAGGCCTCCAACCTTTCAAAAATATGCAAAAAAGGTCTCTATGTATTATTTTTTTCAATTTTCATTGTTCACTTTTTCTATAAAGACAATTTGCCCTTTAATTAAAAAATAAGAACACATAAATTTTAAAAATTTATTTTTATCTCTCTACTGCTTTCTTATACACTTATATATTAATTTGAATATCATTTTCTCATTCACTCATTTGAAATAAGCTATACATACATATTAATCAATATATTATCATTATCCCTCACCATTTTTTTGAGTGGGGAAGGATAAGACAACTACTTAAGTTATCTTTAACAATAATAAAAAAGGGATTTACCTCTCATTTTTAGCTATATGTAGAAACAAAAATTTGAAGTAAGAGAAATTGTAGAGGAAATAAAGGAGACGAGATCCTCTATTTTGAAATTTGTTAAGAAGATAGATAAGACTTTACTAAAGAGATAAGTCGCTTACATGGTAGAAATCTAGCAAAAGCGGACCCCTCTGTCGTTAAAGCTGCTTTTGTTAAATTTCCGCCACGTAAGCGATAAGGCTCCTTAGCAGGAGATAGATAAGGTTTTGTAGCAGGACTGCCTATCTTTTTACCAATAATTCAAACATTCAACTTTTTTGGCAAGAAAAATTCATACATTATTTGTTTAGGTTTAAATTTAGGAGAGTTCATTACCTAAAATGACAATGACATTAGTGGTGGTAGTGGTGTTAGGTAAGTAAATGAAAAAATAATATATTGACCAATGTGTATAAATAGCTTGTGTTAAGTGGATATACGAGGAAACGATATACAAATGACTATGTAAAAGTATGTGAAAGAGAAAGCGGCAGAGATGTCAAAATAAATTTTTAAAATTTATATGTTCTTATTTTTTTAATTTAAATAAAGAGTAAAGTTATTTTTATAGAAAAAAGTGAATAATGAAAATTGACAAAAATAGTATATAGAAACTTTTTGTGTATATTTTTGAAAGATTGAGGACTTATATACTTAAAAAAAAAAGGTTAAGAATGAAATTGTTATTTTTTATAAAAGTTGCTCCTTTTGTGAAATTTACCCTATTTTCAGTTACCGAAAATCTTGTGCTGGTAACTATTGGTTAGCGGAACCGCCCGATTATCTTTATATTCTCTCTTACCTTTTATTGTATGGTGAAATTGTAATTTCACAGAAGCACTGGATTAGTCCCAGATAAACTCACCACTCAACAGAAGGTTGAGGAACTGCAAAGTTCTCGGCGAGCAAAGATAAAAGATGGCGGGGAGCGGAACTTGGCGGAATCTACTTCTAATAACTTCTGCAAACCCGGCGAGGATAGATAATTCCACAGCTTTCAGTTGATTGTTTCTCGTGCATTTTCCACCCAATGCTATGAGGCGTGAGCTTTGACTGAAGACTAAGTGCTGTAGGTTAGATTCAATTTTTAGTTGATTTATTTTGAAGATGCCGACATTTTCTTTTTGCATTTTATATTTTTGTTCTAATTGGTTTATGCGTGATTGGGATTTGGTAGTTCAATATTTTTTCCTCTGGGATGGCTTTTCAATTATGAATTCATTTATTATACCATACACTTGACAGTTGACACTTGGTGACAATGATAGTTAGAACACATTGCCGGTTCTCTGTAGTCAATCAGTTAATCTTTTCTCTCTGATATCTTAATATAGAAGAAGTAAGGTAAAAATGAGCCAAATTGAATGCGGAAAAAAGAATTGTCTTTCTTCAGCCTGGTTGAGCAAGTTGTTCCTAGAAATAATCTACATATAAGTATAATTCTGCTCATTATAAACATCGTAGTAGGTTATCTATCAGCATTTACATGGCAGTGTGTATCAAGTGGATGCTCAAGAAATGTCCGGAAAAATGACCAAACTAATTGTTGCATTGTTGTACTCATCCTAAAGAATGATGATAAATGATTCTGTTACAGCTACCAACCTATGCACCAACAAATAGCTGAAACCTTCAACATTTATTATCATGTAAAATGTAAATGACAAAATTCATGCCTACTTTTTAAAACTTAATTATACTATTACAGACTAAATGTGATCTGTTACGTTGGAGGCAATCCTCTAAAATCAGGCTCTGTATGTGTCTATGCAACAATATTGTCAGACTTGGTTTTCTTATTTGTAATGATGATCAAATAGTTTTACATACTCATTCATAATTCAAGAACAATCTAGCATTTGACAAACAAGTTACTTAGGGAAATAAAAAAAATGTATTTATTATGACTTATTTCTTGATGAATTTGCTGGCCGCTTAAGAAAAGGAAAATAGAATTGCAATTTTTTGAATCATTTGTGAAGAATACGGAAATTAGTTATCTGATTTATTATTGACGATTTATATAAATAAATCTTGAGGACATAGTTTTTGGTTTGCTGGGATTCCATGATGTGTCCTAGTTAGATTTATTTTCTTAAATTCCAAAGATGTTTGTCCAGGTTCTCTTCATCTTCCTACTCTCAAATGTTATATATATCATGTATAAGTATATTTCTCTCAGGATTTGAAGACATAGAAGCTGAAGGTTATATTCTATGGAAATCTTTTATGCACCTTGCACAAAACATAACAAGGCTGTAAATTTTACACTGATGACCATATTTCAGGCTCAGTGAGCTCTTTGTAAATTTTTAACAAGCAACATTGAAGAAGATAGGGTACCCAATGCTCCAATAAGCACACCACTCGTTATCAGAATCACATTCAGAATCAAGAGAGGTCTTGTTATCTGGCTCCAGAATATCTTGGTGTAGAAAGCACAGGGAAAAATAATGGAAATTCCGACACTGACTAGGGAACCTGTGAGGCTTAGAACATGCTCAAAATATGGCAAACAAAGAGCTAGGATAAGTATCAATATGAGTAGAATTGAGCCAACAGTGCCCCTTATGAACATCTTTGTTCTTGATGTCATTGAATGCGGAAGATTTTGCTCCAGCTGGATTGCGAACGGTGCAAATTCAAGTGCATATTTGGTCATGGGAGTAAGCACTGTTGCCCATAATGCAATCTTTGTCACAAGAAGATTTTGAGGCATACTAAGAGTGAACTGAGAACTAACTTGGGGGCCAAACAATTTTGCTCCCATGAATGCCAAGGCTGTGTAAAGCAATGTGACAAGCGAGAAGCTCACGATAGATACCTGTAAAGAGGATGATAAAGCGTTAGTTATTAGTGTGATGAAGTGCCCTTTGTTTCATTATAAGCCTCGTTTCATTATAAGCTTCAGATTCTGTGTTTATGTTAAATAGAGGGCTTAATTTTTTCCCCTTTGGGACAGCATGGATATATTGTTGAAAACCAGATGTTGCAGTATGATCTTTTTCCAAACTTATCTCACTTGATGAATTGTATAATCATTCAGAAATGAACATCTAATTTGCTAGGTATGATCAATATATTTCAGAAATTTTATATATTAGATTGGATGCTGTAAGAGGGAATCTTTCATTTGGTGATCTTGTATATTTTTCCCCCGTACTTCATGCCTCTGTTGGCTAGTGGAGTCTGATTTATTGTATACTTATCCTCATGGCTGTAAATTAACCTTTTCAGGTATATATTGGGTATTTACATATATTTATTAGGTTAACTTAATATTTTTATATTATACGGGATTTTGTGCTGAGTTTTTGGGTGTGGAAGTTCACTTAGTATTAATTCAGAAACAAAGTAGACATAAGTGTCATATGGAGGATATACTAATCATATGATAACTCTGTGTGTGCAGGTGTCTTAAATTCTGATTTAACCTTTAATCTCATCCCTAACATTTCTTCATACTTTTTACTGTGCACAATTTCAAGACGATGAGAAGTAAAAACAAGTTTCAGGTGACTTGCCTTGGTGAACTTTGATGGATCTTTCATGGCTGTGTAAATATTGGGAAAAACAATATGACCCGCATAACTGAAGATGTAAAGGCCTGAAATGGCAGGAATGTTGTGAAGCTTGAGGGCTGGAATGCTGTGATTGGCCTTCATGCCTCCAAAAACCGCAGTGCAAGCTACCATTACAAAGGTGAGAAGTGACATGAGAATACCACCAGTTGAGAGAAAAGAAATGGAAGAAAGATTCCTAAGCCACAAGCTTGGAATTGCCACCAATACTGCACTTGCTGCCAGAATCTGAGATGATTGTAAGTGACTCCATCCTAAATTTATTTTGACACCTCGAAATATTGTTGCTAGGTTGTCTTGAAGGGAGATTGTATAAGAAACAAGGGCCATGAAAATCTCCATATAGATGAAAGAAGTAGCTATAATTTTTCCCTTTGATCCAAATGCATGCTGCCCAATGTCTTTGTAGTCTCTTGACTTGGGGTTTTTCTGCAAACATTTCCCAAGAAGATGGGAACTGTAAGCACATGCCGATCCAATTCCTACAAGTAGGAATGCAGAAGCCCATCCTCCATTTTCCAGAGCATAGGGGGTTGAGAGTTGTCCTAGACCTGAGCAAGTAAGGAAAAGGAAGTCAAAAGTAAGTCAGTCTGCTGAATTTTATTGTGTCATGAGTGTTGTGTGCTAAGCATGTCTTGGATAACACACCAAAAGTTGATATTGATTTATCCAATGTTACATGTTCCATATATAAATATTTCTTCAATATAGATATATGTTCCTGGGGTATGTTGGACTTGGAAGGATTAATGAAGAAAAATAAGTGTAATCTCTCGTCCAGTGCAGCATATGGAACATGTCTTCGTATCCAAATCTTAGATTAATATGATAAAGTCAATATATTCTGTATTATGCATGTCATGTATAAATGCAAAAACGGAGCAACATATATGTTTTACACAGAGAAAGTAGTTTACCAATAAGCATTCCAATCATGTTGATGACAGAATGAAGAAAAGAACTGTTAGTGTTTTTGTGGCCTTGATCCCCATCATTTTCGTCAACCAAGCTCTCCAAGTCTTTTGAGGTTTCATGGCATTTAAACTTACGTTCCTCTTTGCAGATGTCCAAACTCACTAACTGGGCCTCCAATTTTTCAGCATTCCTCTCACTAGATTCCTGCTCTTTTCCACACATCATAAGATAGAGTTAGAAGCAGAAAAGTGGAGTAATTAAACATGTATTTGTTTTAAGGTGAATGATAAATTATGTGAGACTGGGGGCATATTTATAGTTGGAGAAATGGATTCATGCATATTCCTAATTTCTACATGCAATATATTCTTTTTCTTCTTCCCTTTACCCCCCTTTACTATATTAATTGTTCCTATGTTTTTGGTGGCATATATGCACTCCCATGAACAAGGAGAATCTGTAGTTGGGGTAACCTTTTTTTTGGGGTAAGCACGGCATGGGTATATACCTAATATTTTAACCTTTTAGACAAGATAATTTATAACTCGTAAGATGTCAAAGGTACCATGCTCAGATCTTATTACTAGCAGTATCAACACATGCACATGTTGAGAGGCAAAGAATCAAATAAATAAATTTGTAATCTCGAATGGGTTAAACATTTCAGACATGATGTTTCTACACAAGAAGATACAATCTGAAAACTAGATTATGCAGGCACGCATCCATGCATGGAATTGAGTACCCCTGCCAAATTTTTTGGTTCATTAAAAATTAGAGATTAGTTGATGGCTTATTCTTAACGTGTATTGAATTAGCTGAGTGGAATACTTTGTCAATATGTTGGGGGCCGGATTTGAACTTCCCCCTTTGCCGTAAGGAGATTCTTTGATGAGAAGATGAAACAATTATTTGATCTTCTAGGTCCTGGTTTGTGCATGTGTGAATGAGAATATTTACTATTTGTTGAAAGAAATGCCGTTCAATGGAAGTTGCTAAATAGAACAATTTCCTTTTTATTCTCCAGAAAGGCAGGCAAAACTGTCTCTTCATTTGTACGATAATGCATGTGTCGTAAGCACTTAAATAGTTACCAGCACCAGATTCTCCTGAGTGTAATAAGTCGAGGTATCTCAATATCTTTTCCATTAGCAAACATTAGATTTCTTTTTTTTTTTTTGATGAGACAAACATTAGATTTCATAAAAAAGAATCTAAATACATTTTTTTTTAGATCTCCACTTGTACGTGCCTAGTCGTTATCTGCTGGTTATAGTGACTTCATTTTTCAACTTTTGCTGTTACCTACTTACCTTCTATGGGAATTTTTCGCCAAGTATGTGATTCTAATGGAGTTTACTATTTAGTTAAGGGACTTCATTGGTTTGCGTTAGGAATCCCTTCTCAAATACGGATTCCAATCTCCAAAATTTCCATTATTCCCCAAGATTTAGCATATCTTTTAGTGGTATATGTTAAGAGTTGCCATTATAAGTGAAGTGGAAAGAAAACGATTCCAAACTAATCGTATACAAAACCTGATGCCAATTTAAAGTTGGAACATGATGGATTGCCAACCCAAATGTCAACTCATATCCGTTGAGTCCCTTATCATTTGCATCTTGCATATGCATAATTTGATAGGTTTAACATTTTATGGGAAAAATGTGGAATATTTAACGAACGGGTGACAGATCTAGGATTGCATCTATCTAGATGAACTTAGAGTCATGTTGTAAATCAATTTGTCTATAGTATCAAGTATGGTACCCCTCGAGTATGCTCCAACAAACATGACTGTACTAAAGCATAATGATATTCGAGAAGTACTAGAAGAAATTGATAAAGAGACACAGGCATCTTATCAATTTATTATGAATAGAACTCGTATATAAGTATCATTTTGTCTTAAATCGTCTCTTCATTACACATCAACACTATTTAGCATACAAGTTCCTCTACTTTAATTGTCATTAGACTGCAATACATAAAATGTACTCTCTAAGAATCATGCATAAGATACGCTATATTCTAATAAATAATTATTCTCAAAATTCCAATTACAATGTGAACCTCTCTTTAGTCTTTTCTTGCTTGTGATAAATGACAAAAAATATATCCTTTGTCGATATTGCTAGTTATTGCAAGAGTTTCTCACTTTTTCTTTAGCTACCTACAAACCTACTTCATGTTATGTATTTTATTATTGTAGTTAAAAAGAGTACGAGGCTTCACAGAGAATTATTGATATTCTGAAAAATCAAATAATTATCCGTTTCTTTGTTGAAGCATATTAAGTTTATTTAATTGTTAGTTTATGAAATATTCTCTATCATATAAGATTCATGTGACGCTTTAATGACTTTGGGCAGATATCGTCTTTGAACTCCTTCACAAATTAAGAAACAACGTGTAAAATTCCTAGTGAAGGAAAAACCGTGCTGAAAATGTGTAGGAGATGTTGGTTACAAATATCTTCAATGAAAAGAAATATCTCTAAACTATAATAAAGGAGCAAAATGTGAAAGGTTAGTAATTTTAATACGGCATGATCTCTAAATACCTTTGATAGCTCAAAGTACCTGCCTCCAAATTCCTTTTACGTTTGTAGTTTGTGTTATATGGGAAAGTTTAGTTTTTCTACTTATTTTTCACTCAGCTTTTTCTCATTTTGTATCTTAAAATTTTTTTCGGCTTTTTTCATTCATGTCCTAATCAAAAAACTTCTCTATCAAAGACATTAGACATATATGTTCAACTCAGGTTAGCGGTCAGTAATCATCTTTGGCCAAAATGTGCAAAATCATTATATGTTGTTGACGCAATGATGTACATGTAAAAGAACTCACTTTCTAAAGTAATGCTTATATTGCTTTAGTCCTGTTAAGAAATAATATTACTACGTGGACTAAAAAAATGTAGACATTCTTAGACTATCTATCGAATATATATATTTTTTGAGGTTGAGCGGTATTTTTAGCTCCAAAAACATAGAAGAATACCACGTGGACATAAATTTTGATTGAGATATATTTATATTAGATCTCAATCTGAATAGAAATATAAGTAAAGCAGATAAGAGAAAATGATGGTGCATAATTTCAAGTAATTATATATGAGGAATAATTGGCATTGATGGATATATAAAATAATGGGGAGGGTTCCATAAATCAATGATTTTGACAAATATCTTTGACAAATATCAAAACCCTTAACTTTAAATTATCTAACGATCTAGATCTTTCACCTAATCCCATTTAAATTATAATTTCTCCCTTCCAAATAGCCCAAATTTCCTTGACAGTTGGAGAAATAAACATCTTTTTATGAGTCTTCCTTTGCAAATTTAACTCAAGGCGTGCTTTACAATGCAATTAGAATAAATTAAATATGAGAGTAACACTTGATTAAATCTATTCGTAAACTGTAAATTTCCCATGTTGTCTGTATTTCGATCCAAAACGTCATCTCTAAAGGATATGAACTTGCAGATTTAATTTAAAAAAAAAAAAAAAAAAAAATGATGGAAAGAAAGGCCTTGTGGGTTTCCTAAAAAGTTGAATTGGAAACATTCAAAACCATATCCAAAGCCGCCTTGTGCATTTAATGTTTTTATTTCCCCAAAGAAATTTTTGACAAATTAATCAGCTGTCGGAGAAGGCGCTAGTTGGCCGTGAAGGAGGTTAATTGGGTGGCAGTCGGCGGTGAAGGAGGTTAATTGGGTGGTAGAGAAAGAACTTGGAAGAAGCAGCGGTGGGTTTGCCAAGATTGCTCTAAGACTTCAACTTTGGGAAACTTTGAAAGTTTGGGTTGTTTGGATAGGAGAATTGTAATTTTTTTTATTTAATGGGATTAGGCAAAATGATATTAACCGTTAAATTATTTAAAGTTAAGGGTTATGATAATTTGTCAAAAATATTTGTCAAAACCATTGGTCCATGAAACGCTTCCCTAAAATAATATATACATGAATAAAAAAACTATAATCCCAAATGGCAAAGAAGACTTCTGATGGTGATAGTTGAACTTTTAACGCAGAATGTGATCTCTCCTCGCATCTCCTTATTATTATCCTTGTAAGTTCTAATATCACTGGATGAATACAGCAAGCATCACTCTCTGGACTTTCCGGCCAACAGATGCCAATGACGTCCTGTAATGGGCCAGGGATGATCAGATTATCCTGTTATTCCTGTGGAATACTTTGACCTCTAAAGAAGAGGCCATAACATATCAAGGAAGTCCGCAAGCTTCATTCAAATCAATATGCATCGACGACCAGTGTATTGATTCATATCGGTTTCTCCAGGGACCGGGGACGACCGGTACAGGGCGGATTTAGGGTATGCCGTAGCAGCGCAGTACTGGGGACAGGGGATGACTACAAGGGCAGTGAAAATGGTGCCATGTCAAGTTTTTAAAGAGTTCCTGAATTAGTAAGGCTTCAGGCTTACACTGTATTGGAAAATAAGGCTTCTGAGAAAGTTTTGGAAAAGGCAGGATTTGTTGAGGGTGTTCTGAGTGAGTTTTAACCATCTCAAGGGAGAAATAATGGACTTGGTGTTTTACAGATGTTATTCCTCCTAAACATTAGGGTGTTTTTAACAAGTTTAACTCAATAAAATTGACGAAGATTTTTCAAAGTTTTATCTGTGATTTCTCTAATTATGTTCAGTATACAAAACATGTCATAACCATTTTGTTTGCTGGAATTTAAATTTAAATGTTTTAGCAAGTTTAGCAAAAACTTGAAATGGGTCTTCCAAGTTCCCTTTCCGTATTCCTTTTCTTATGGAGTTTGTGTTGTATGGAAGTCGGCTTACAACTGTCCCTTCCAGATGACACATCCTTATGGGAGACTCCAACTAAATCCCAATACCACCTGCAACCTCACTCAACAGGGTTGAACCTGTCTTACTAGCCAACTGTCCGCATGCTGAACACGAGGACTCTTGTACCATTTTACAATACAAGTAATTGCATTTCCATCTATAAAGATAAATTCTCTTTTTCATCACAGAGAAAAAAAATGCTATTCAATGGCAGATGATGTACTAGGCAATCTAATTTATTAAGCATCTAGATATAACAAGGGATCAGCCAAAGGATAAATAAAGAATACAGAACTATGGAACAAAAAGATCACTTTTTCACCAAGCAGCAGAACGGCTACCCACAAAATTTGGTACACGGTGATGAACGTGCAACAGGGAAAATTGCTCTCTATTTGGAAGCAATTAATTCTCATGCAGAGCCTTCATTAGATATAGTCTACTGAAGCTTTGTCCAGCAACACTGCATATCACAAAGCCGACAAAATATCAATTTCCAGAACATACCAAAGTATAACAATTTGAGAGATTGGATATAACTTTTGATCTCAACTTAGGAACAAGACAAATATCCCAGCCTTCAAATTTTCAATGGATACAGGGGTGAACATCAGCATAAAAAGAAATAATGCATTTTTCCATAGGTGCATCTAGACCTCCCCCCCCCCTCCCCCCCCCAAAAAAAAAAAAAATAAAAAAATAAAAAAAT
>CAVNYN010204683.1:44080-54578 GCA_963692815.1 Nyctanthes arbor-tristis
AAAAATAAATAATGCATTTTTCCATAGGTGCATCTAGACCTTCCCCCCCCCCCCCAAAAAAAAACAAAGAGGTGGTTTTAGCGACCTTATTACACTAGGAACGGTAATTGTTTTAACGGTGCATCTAGTAACTGTTCTTGCTGAGGTATGAGGCAACAGATTTTGAAAGGAAACACGATATGGTTTTAACGACCTTATTACACTAAGTTTTTAATGAGTCGTGAATAGAAAGTATATACATGCGCAAGAAGGAAGAGAATAAAGAAAATAAGAAGTGTACATGTACAACAAAAGACCACGTGCAATGTCCCAAAGAACATACACACCTTTGAGACATGTATTCCTGACTAAGAAATCATAGACAAATTGATGAAAGATAGGTGGGTGGGTGGGCGGGTAGAGAGAGAGAGAGAGAGAAACTTGTTCAGGCAATTTTCTGAAGTAAAGCAAATGAGTACAGTAATAATAACTAAAAGCTTTAAGAACAGCAAGGATACCCATTAATTTGGTTGCAGTAGTTGGAAATTTGATTGGTAATAAGAAAACTATCCAGACGCGATGGCTCTGGGATAGGCTTAAAAACGGGGTTTGAAGGATCCTCCTCAGGCAATGGCTCTTCTCCAGCAGCTTTGCGTGTCATGTTTTCAGCCCTACACGACAATAAGCACGTCAGAAGTGTAGCATATACCAAAGAATGACACTGACATGTAACCTCAAAGCAGAACTTCACGTGAGCCAAAAGAATCTCTAAGGAGAGGATATTTACTTGTAGAAGACCTGACTAGATGCATAGTGGAGATAGAATTTCTCTCTGAACAAATTCATACTTATGCAGCTAGCCATATTAACCAACTCTATATAACATTTGAAAACATTCTTTGCTAGAATATATTTGATAAATACAAAACTTAGACAATTTCACTACTCATTAAACTTTGCCAAAACCTACTTCCAGTTAAGACCATACCCATCATAAGTCAAGTACAATAAGCGCGCAGACAGAAATTTAGCAACTATCAGAATCAACAAAGGAATTTTCATGTTCATTCATCCTCATGCTCCATAGCATCAGCACAGAGCAATGAAGTTACTTGCTCGAGAATACCACCAGTATCACACAAAAAGAACACGACATCAAAAGGAAAAGACCCAAGTAATGAATACCTTCTTTTCTGAAGCCAGGCTTGCTGCTGAGCTTGCTGACGAGAGAGATTCCTATAATAGAATTGGAACTGAAGGGGGAAAAAACAATGTCATGTCATGCGCTCAGCTGATTATAGCAGTTTATGGCTTTACGCCTACAGGAATTGAAAGACCAACCTTCTGTTGTTCCATTGACAAGTCATCCATGCATTCGATCAGAAACTCCATATTCCTCTCCAAGAATGGACTTGTAGATAGTTGCAATCTTTCATAATCACACTAGCGTGAAAGAATATATTCAAATTCAAACTCAAGTTTATCCAGAGCCAAAAAAAAAAAAAAAAGGCCAAAAGAAATTACCTGTTTGACAGGAGTATCAGTCTCCAGTTCAGTCATAAAAGCACTGATAAGAGCAGAATTTGAAACCTTAATCTGATACATCGCGAAGGAAACATCAAAATATATACCAAAATAGAAATTACTGATATCCAGATATCTCTAGAAGTTCCCGTAAGGGATGGAAAGATCCAGCTATAAGAGAAAAAAATTGTCCTTCTAAAATTAAACATTACTTTAAGAATCAATTATTTTAATTTTCAAGTAGGTTCTGTATTACATCAAAAAGTTATATAGTGAGAATCTTATAAAGTGAGAATATAATACGTCAAAAAGTTATATATTACACAGCCATTCTGGAACTGCAAATATAAAGTGAGAATCTTAAATTTAAGTGTCATGCATGAGGCGTACAAAAGAAAAAAACCCTGGCGGGAGGAGCGCCCGGGGGAGGGGGTTGCAAAAGGTTAGTTGTATGCTTATAAGTGAAAAATATGATCACTGTAAAGAGAAAAAAATATTTTCCAGGGCATACCGGAATCTCCTCAAAGATATCAACCCACGAAAGATTCTTCTCCCTCAACCTGAGAAGCGAACCCTTATTAGACAACCAAAATAGCTACAATTCTAGGAACCATCCAGAGAAATAAATGAATCCTTTTTGCTCTCAAAGGAGAGAACAAAGAAAAGTTGAAGCATACTTCTCTCCAGTGAAGTTATTATTGCGGTAAAGATCCATGAATGAATCAGAAAGCTTCAATGCCTTCAACGCTAGGACACCTTGGTTGGATCTTGATGGATCATACACAATACAGACACAACGTCTTATGTTCTCCTGCAATGAAGAGAAATAACGAAAGTAACTAACAGTTGGACAAATCATGATTGCCACATAGGTGAAAATATTTTGAGGCCAATAGGCTGGTCCAAGTTCTCTGCGCAGGCCTGAAATGTCTCAAATAGCATGGCAAGCAACTAAACAGTAGGAATAAGGAAGAGCTCTATTTGCAAGCAATAGATTATAAACCTAGACTCATCTGTTTATCACGAGATGTGACCAGGAAAAATCACGGGGGTAGCAATTTTGATAATCACATATCAAGAAAGCAAGGAGTTAAAAGGAGTCTTATGCTTTGATCACATAGAAGATCACCATACGAGCTAATTGTTTTAGATCACTTTGTATAAAGCTAACGAGTAAAAGCTCTTAGCTGAACAAGACTTTATGTATTTGTGATTATAAGAATCAGGACTAGTTTAGGTTTTGTTTATATTGCATCCCGAAAACATTTAGAAACCTCACAGGCTTAGAAGAGAGTATGAAGCTTAAAAGGGGAAGAGATCCCAAAGACAATGTATATAACAATATAACATCCAATCAAAAGCATTTCACTGACAGTCATGTATCAAAAACCATCACTATGCAAAAATAAGTCATCATGCAGGACATTTCTCTTCAGGGTTGGACAACAAAAATCCAAGAGAGTGCAAATGATAAGGCAAAAGGAGTAGATATACTACCTGGTAGTTCATGAAGGTCTCTATGAGTTCCACCGTCTGAAAAGAGCCAAATAAAGTTGACTGATACCTGGAGAAGTTTCATGGAACAAAGTAATCAGTAAACAAAAATACTCACTTAATTCATTAAAAAGAAATATATGTTACTGCTTATTGAACAGGATATTAGTGGAAGAGTACCGTTCTCCTGTTACTAATATTCCAATTTGACCATACCAAATCTCAGATTTTTAGGAGAATTAAAAGAAAAAGAATTGATGTCCGTTACAAGAGATCAATACCGATATACATGTACATTTGCACAAGTTAGGCTGAAGACGGTAGGGAGAAGAGCACTCACCATCCAACAGTGTTATTGTCAACATTAACCTCTCTCAAGCATCTCATCATCTCTAGTTGATAATTAGCACCTTCAGCTTCAATCTCTTCATCTTCCTCCCTAATCTGTGGTACAACATCAATCACTCAATAGAACAGAAGACAGACTAAAAATTTGACAAAATTTTCAAATGTGATCCAAAAGTCAAAATTTCTATTAAATGGAATACAGGGAAGTAACAGAATTTTGTATACCGGGAATGGGAAGCAGTTAGTAACTTCCAGAACACTACCAACATCCAACCCAAGCAGCTGTCCTGTTACGAGAGCTGGAGAAAATTCTTGGCAGTGCTTTATTATCTTTAAAATAACCTGTTCAAAGCAATTGATGAAGGAGAATTTAACGAAGACTCAAATGTACTGTCAATATTGATTTCCTTTTAAAGATATTCCTACTAAAGCGATGACCAGTTACACATGTTTAGCTATGAATTACCCAAAGCAACAGGTAGCAGGAAAGAAAAAAGAAACAGTCATACAAATTATGTTTAACTTCAAAAGGAAACATACCCGCCCCGCAATTCTCATAGCATAAGAGCTAAAAGAGCACAGGAATTTAAGTTCTAATTTCCAAAATCTAGTCTTCTGCTTATCTACAGATATCCAAATAAACATCACAGAAAAAGAGCAACAGCAACAGCAACTAAAATACAATTGCTGTAATGATCAAATTAACAATACACAACCATGTTTCCTAACCCTTTAAAAATGTGAACTCTAACCAAAATTTGATCCTCTGAGTTGTATTTATTTATTTATTTTTTAGGACTAATAATGTCAAGCATCTCCTAAGTACAACAAGCTAAACGTACCAATCCTTCGATCTGCACAACCCTGAGGGGCGGCGCAGCCTCCTCCGTAGCTGCAACTTGCAAAAATGACCGAGCTGTAGCTGCTTTCCAAACACCAAAAGCATAAAGTTGCAGTCAAAGATTATCAATTTCACAAATCTTACATGGACAAAAATCTTATAAACAGAGAGAAGAGATAGGTAAATACTGTTTGCCATGGCGCGCTTGTGCAGACAGAAAGAGGAGAGAGGAAAGAGAGAAATCAAGAAGTTCTGATGCGACTGAATCAATGACGTACAACAGAGAAGCCCTAGCAGTTGAAGAAGGGGAAGAAGACCGGCTGGGCCCAACTACTTGATCTTGTTCAGAAACATGGTGGGCCGAAGGAGAAGTCCAATATTCACTTATTGGTCTCACATTTCAAATTGGGCTACATTATTGGGAGTTCCTAATGGGCCCGTTTGAAAAGGAACCATGTAAATTGGGCCTAATAATTTCAACATCCACTTAATGGGCTTAACAATTTATTATAAATATTGAAAAGTACTTCAAAAACTAATTAAGAGCTTAATAACCGTAATGTAATTTTACAGCTCTTTGTGGTGAAAACATTGTCCTCATTTTAGCATCTTATCTTTCATCTCTCCACGTGTTTCCTATGTTTTTTTTTCTTTTTTTTCCCCTTTTTCATTTTGGTTTATGACTTTTAGAAGTTACATTTTCGTTGTCATTTTAATTAAAATTAAAATGTCATATATAGAAAAGTATTAAATTTGATGTTTTTAACTATGTTACGTTTTTAATTGAATGTGTCATTTTCTATGTAATATATATGACTTTTTCAATGTAATATGCGATTTTCTAATTATTATGTGTGACTTTTTTTTAATATAATATGCAACTTTTATTCAATTGTGACTTTTCTGATGTAATATATATCACGTTTTAATCAAGTCTGACTTTTTAATGTAATATACGACTTTTTTAATCAAGTGTAACTTTTTTTGTATAATACTTGACTTTTTAACGAAGTGCGACTTTTTCAATATATAACATGTGGCTTTTGTAATGCACTGTGTGACTTTTTAGTTAAATGTAACTTTTTCAATGTAATATGTGCTGTTTTAATCAATTGTGACTTTTTCGATGTAATATGTGCCGCTTTAATGAAGTGTAACTTTTTCAATGTAATATGTTCCATTTTAATTAAGTGTGACTTTTTCTATACAATATATGACTTTTTAATTAAGTATGGTTTTTTAATGCAATATGCAACTTTTTACTCAAATGTGACTTTATATACATAATATAATATAATATAATATAATATAATATAATATAATATAATATGTGACTTTTTAATTAAATATAATATTTTTTATATGTGACTTTTTTTAATTAAATAAAATAATTTTTATATTTTTCTAAATATACGTGACTTTTTTATTAAGCATGAGTTTTTCTTATATGTGACCTTTTTGTTTTTGCATGTGACAATACATCTATTTTGACATTTTATAAATTAAAAATTGTGGATGAATACTCATAATTAATTATCTTTTCAAAAAGGAAGTTTTTTTTTTTTTGGAGGGGAGGGGGGACACTAAGTGGTGTAATTGAGAACTAGTCTTTGTGCACGGGAAGACAAATTCACAATAATAAAAACTATAAGAAGTTAAACAATTATAGTCAACATCAAAATTAAATGAAATGGTGCATACTAAAAACTGGGTAAAATGAAGTGGACGAATCAAATTTACATAAACTAAGATTATTTTCGTTGAAGGATTACGAAGGATACACATGACTCTATTTAAATTATAATAATTGAAAAGAGCATTTTACAATGCGCTTGACAATGAAAAGATGTAATATTTCACATACAACCTTATTAATAATTTTATCTTATTGCGTAATCAGGGACGGATTCCTTTATAACAAAATAACCCGTACAAAATTATAAACATTTGAACACAATATATATATATATATATGAATCACAATTCAAATTCTAATATTAGTAAAATAATCAACCGAACACAATTTAATTATGAGTAAAGTTATTGGGTTGTCGCTTGAAAAAAACTTGAAACACGGTGATAATCGCATCGCATTAAAAGTTACCCAGATACACGTTTAAGTTTTCATTTTCCAATGAAAACTTATACTGAAAATTATAAAATGTCAAAGCAGATAGAAAAACATAAATTATAATATATGGAACTATAACAATTATTAAAAACAATCCAAAAAGAATGTGAATTGCTTTGCGTTTATGTTTAAATAATAAAAAATTAGCAAGGTATCATTGGAGCCTTGGGGAAAAAATTAATAAAAAAATCATCATGTAGCAAATCCAGTTTGTAATATATTTAAGTATGCGACAGTAATTGAAACCCGTTAAATGCTCAGTCCAGGTATAGATGATATGACGTGAAATCCAGAAGTCCTAACGACCATGAAAGCAATGCATTCGAAGGCCCCAAAGAGACATCATCCGAAGCGGTCAAAATACAATGATTTGAGATTTCTTTGGTGTAGTTGGCATGGATAAACCCGTAGTAATGCTAACCTTTTTCCTTGAAGCAAATACCATGAAGCACTCTTTGATTACCAAAAGTAATGGGATCAATGCCTAAAAGAAGTTTAAAAGGCTTTGATCTGTAATATGAATTGATGAATGACATGACACTCAAACTTTAGCAACATTATATTGAAAGTAATCTTCATGACAATGCATTGACTACTCATGACTTGTAGGATTTAACCAATCTTTGTTGAATAATTCTATTTAAATAAAAGAAATAACAAAGAGTTAAACAAAATAGACATGTGGTAGGTATGACTGTCATTGATTTAAGAGTGATACGATGTGTTACTAAACATGACCCTACCATGTGTCAATTTTATTTAATTTCTTATATCTCTTTTTGTTCAAATAGCATAATTCATCTATGCTATATATCTTGGAACCTAACTTAGAATTATAACCGGTATAATTTAATAATGGAATTCGTCAAAAATGCAGAACAATATAAAATCTTTTTGACACAACGGAGTCACTTGAACCCTTACAAAGGAATCTTGCTTGTTAGAAAATGAATCGATTTCATTTATTGTCAATTAGCAAAATTTGCGCGTGTATGTACAATAATCATTCAGGTGAGGTTAGTGTTTAATTATTGACAATATAATTTTCATCAAGTTTTTTACAAAAGAAAAAAAAAAAGCAACAAAGAACACTAGCAAAAAAGTCATATAATCTTATATAGGACTAATTAGCATTATCTATCCCCAACCTTTCATATTCTTGCGTTTTCATCCCTAACTTTTAGAAAATGATATTTGTACCATTAATTCTCACCATTTTGGCGCTGTCTACGCTTTTTTAACTAAAAATGACTACAATACCCTTAATTGCTAACTAACAATTTAGTAAATTAAAAATAAATAAAAACAAATAAAAACACAATAATAACAACAATAACGTGATTTGGTTGCTTTTTAAAAAAAAAAAAGTCGAATCAGATAAAAAACAAAGAAAAAATTCAATATCGATAAAAAATTTTCACACCTATATAAGTCCTGTTATGGTACATATATGTCCTACATGGTTGCATGTATACATGTAATGTAGCTACATGTATCTACGTAATGTGCATAAGTGCAATTACATAGAATATATAAAGAATTTATATGAGTGTTAGAATATTATTGCTAATACTAATAAGCTTGTTTATTTATTTTTATTTACTAATAAGCTTCCTTATTTATTGTTTTTTATGTTAATTAAAGTTGAAGGGTATTATAGTTTATTTTAGTCTAAAAAGATATATCCAGCACCGAAAAGATAAGAATTGAGGGTAAAAAAATCAATTTCTAAAGGTTAGGGACGGAAAACATAGAAATATGAAAGGCTTGGGGTACACAATTTTAATTAGCCAATTTGATACAGCGTTAAAAAATAAAAGAAACTTCAACAAAACAATATGGAGATTAAATAAAGAAACAATGAATAGTACAAAGCGGTTGAAACAAAGTTCTCTTGGCTCCATGAATATTACTCCATTTAATTATATATAATATATATAAGCTGTAATAAAAAGAAGGGAAAATCTTTATTTTACAACATTAACTGAGAACAATTATAAAGACATAATAATTAAAATCTAAAACATTCATATTTTAGTAAAAGAACAAAAAATTTAGCCATTACCTTTACCTAATCGTATGGCAAATACATAAAAGCATCATTCAATAGGATTGATTTATTATTATTAAATAAATGAGGGTAGATTGATAGGGTGGAATATCCATTGAATAGCGAATGAACACTATCACCAAAATTAAAGGTAGTACCCGAAACATCAATAAATGAATGAACGTCACTAAAAGTATTACTTCACATTGAAAATTTGTTTCACCAAACATGTCACAATAAATTTTCACATTGGTATATAGATCTCACAAAAAAATCCAAAATTATTCATTCGGATGACATGACTCTAGCATTACTCAGAACACTAAAAGATCCAAATGCGCGAAGAATTCAAGCTGCACAATACTATGTAAACTCCCCATTAAACAATTACTTATATACACATAAAGAAGTCAAGAAACTCTCTGCATTGGAAATATAGAATTTTTTCTAATCCATCCCACAAATTCTACTGCCTGATTCGCAAGTACTTTTTGATTCTTCACTAAGAGTTTTTAAGGAAATGGCACATAACTCTTCTAAGTACCATTGGAAAATGGAAGAGTAGAAGTTTATATGAAGCATCAGCTAACATTTCAACAGCACATACAATGACAAATACCAAATAAAGGTTAAAGAACTGTGTCTCATGCAAAAAAAAAAAAAAAACAGTAGAATTAGACCAAGTAATAGCCGAGTTGGATACAAAAGAGATTAAAGACAAACACTGAAAAAGGAAAATTACTTGCTTATAATACACTGAAATCAATAGAAACTAACAAAAAACCTTAAAAATTTATTAACACCAGTAAAGTCGCAAGATCAAACACAAAGGAAAAAGATGAGTGGAATCTATAAAATCTCTTTGAAATCACGTTGAGCCTTCTTAAGCTTTGTGCAGAATCAAAGCTACAGTGTAAGAAAATTGCAGTTGCACCCTACCTTCTCTGATTAAAACAAAACCCTTCATCATGCACCGAAACAATATCAAGCGTATCCATGAAAGTTGTAATTTTGTTGATTAAACAACCTAGTTAATCGACCACCGATCAGGGTTTCAAGTTGACCCACAAAATATATTGACCGGGGCCAATTTATGAAAGAATCAATTAAGAGATCAATCAAAGAAACTCATAGAAAGATTATGGCTTCGAATTGGGAGTCCAATAGCGATTTGATTTTGATTCAAATATAAATAGCGAACTGACCCGCATAATTGATGGGGAATTGAGAGAATTGCGAAATCGATTCAGAATTGGATATATAAAATTGGATAAGATTGCTACTATTTTATCGGTGAGAAAAAGGAAGATTCTTATATTTCCGAGATTGGAGCAAGCTTGATAGCAGATAGGAAAGTTAGCAATTTTGATAGAAATCAATGGGAAACAGGAATCTAAATATAATAATTGATTTTAAAAAATAGAGAAAACAAATAGGAAAAATAAATGGTACCAAAGATTTTACCTAATGAGATGGGCGGGAAAATATGGTTAACCGACTATTATCTTTTAATATATAAACAGATAAATAGATAGATCGATAGATAATAGTAGTAGTAGATGACTTCAAATTACCAATTTGATTTTACACAATTGACTAGAATTGAAAAAAATATTTTATTTGAATAGTACTCCACCTGGTTGTACCTTGTTGTTGAGTTGGATCACTCTAGTAATGAAAATTAAACTTTTCCCTTCCCAAAAAAAATGTTTTATTACAATCTTAAAAAAGCATTACCTGTTTTCCGGGAAAAAAATTCCAATTCTTTAAAAGGAAAAAAAATACTATTAAATGATACTAAGTCTAAATTAATTTACTAAAATTAAGTTTCTATATAAGGGAAAGTTTAAGAATTTAAGCTTTGAGTTGGGAAAGCAATAAGAATTGATTAAAAGAAAAAAATAACTAAATCAATTCAAGATGCAGATTAGGAGTCATTGGAAAGGAAAAGTTTGAGAAGAATAAGTATTCAATTGGAAAATAGATAAGGATTTAAATTAAAGAAAAACTTAATAATAAATTAAAATCAATTACAGATAAAGTCTTACCACAGAGGATACTGCATGAAAATGGGCGGGAAAAAGAAAGACTCACTTAAGCGCTTTTAGAGCATGATTAGTGTTGATTTTGG
>CAVNYN010204684.1:0-30318 GCA_963692815.1 Nyctanthes arbor-tristis
CACTTGAGAACTTAATTGCATGTTTATATGTGATGTTGCTGTCTAAGTTGACTTTTATATGCGCTGAACCTACTGAGTATTTCTATGAAATACTCACCCTTTCATAATTTGATAATTTTCAGATCCTGGAGCCGGAGGCGCGTATGATGGTGGATTTTGATTAATGACTAGACCTTTATTAATTTCAGAAATCTTTAAGATTTTATTATCAAGACTTTATTTCATCTGTTTCGGGAAATGTTTTTATTATAAGTAATAGTTTTTAACTATCTATTGAAATAAGAATTTCCGCATTTTACCGTTGGTTTAAGCAGTCATATTATTTGAAAAGTTGTTTTTAAAGGTTTTAACTAACGCTCCGGGTATCCAGAGCTCGGGGCGTTACATGCAAGATCTTGTAAAATAATTTGATAAATGTTAGAGATATCTAGAAGTGGAATATGACATCATATATGATTAGATTTGCTAATGACTTAATAACATTAGGTTTTTGTAAATGGACCCAAATAAATTAATTCAAATTAAAAACAATTGGAATTTGGTGGCTTAACATTAGGTTTTTTTTTGATGGACCCAAATAAATTAATTCAAATTAAAAACAATTGGAATTTGGTGGCTCCTTGCTTTAGGGTCTCCTTTGGTGACCAAAAAGATGAACCAAGAGTGATGTGGATGTCACTAGTTTTATGGCCACAACAATTTTTATCAAACTTTGCACACGCTGCCATATTATTTATACATATACAAACCAATTATCAAACTAAATAAAACTGGAAAATCGACATTAAATAAAATTTATTGAGATCGGAAGAGCACACGAGTTATCATCCCACTCTACCCATCCCACTTTATTTTTTTCCTTTTTTTTTTTTTTTTTTGAAATATAAGCATCCCACTTAATACCAAATTAATTAATAAACTAGGTTTGCTCTATCAACTTCAAGTTTATGTTCAATCACATTAAAAAAATATTAACACCAAGAAAGATTTTTTTTTTTAAATCGATGATGAAATTTTAAGATACTTTATTTCATGATTTCAGAACTAATCCTTGTGAGAAAAGAAGTCTTTGATATTCGAGATATACACTACACTCATGCTATCTGGAGCCATCATATGTAGGATCGTGACTCTTAAACTCTCATCGACCAAATATGTTATCCAACATGATAAGATATTAAATTGGTGGATAATATAATGCCATGTCCTTGATCCCTTCACTGAATATGCAGTGGCAAGAAATAAGCATGAAAACGACTTCATTTCTGTGGCATATGATATACAAGCACTATTGGTGGTGGTAGGAAGGATGAAGGTGTTAAAGCGGGACTGTTTAGCCTCTCATATCATTGGATCTGTTCGGGACTGATTATAATTGGAGTTTATTTTTTAATTATGGACACATAGCAATAATTAATTGGGCAATGTGTTTTTAATGAGAGACACGATGTGAGCATTTGAAATGACTTGTCTTAACATTAACCTATAAGTAAAAAGTGCCATGTGTCCATAATTCAAAAAATAAACCTAGTTACAGTCATATCCGATTATAATTTTTCAGACCCTAACAATAAAATTTAGTAACAAACATGTTTCTCAATATATATCGATTGGTAATAATTCTGTAACACCAACATATGGTATCTTATGACGCAATCCACAAACCTTGAATCTTAAATATGGAACATTTCAAAGATAAGTAAGCTTTCATTTAAAAATAAGTAACTGCCCTCCATATAAGTGCGAGACGGTAAGTTGTCAAGCCCACACAGTCTGATATAACATCGTAAAGATAATATCGGTAGGTGCTTGTATGGACTGGATCTTCATTCAATCTTGTGTAAGGAAAGATCAATAATTGTCTTGTATGAGAAATGCCAACTGACTGAGGTTGGAAATTTTCAAATAAACAAATAAAAATAATAGACAACAAGGAGGGGTTCGATATTTTTTGATACAAAAGGGGTTCAATAGTGACATATTGTAAGCTCTAGCCTGATTATTTATTTATTGATAAGTTTTTGTTAGTGAGATTTCAATAATACTAATTATAGGATGGGTGGAGAGAGGGGCCCGGTGTCACAAAATGCACTTGTTATCTAAATGTACCAATTATAGCATTGCTAAATGATTGCCCGACACTAGAGAATACTACCGTGGAATATTTTTCCCTAGCTAGAGTCGCTTTATGGGTGCTAATTAAACATACTTTGACGAGTGCAAATTCAAATATGATGTCTTTTGTCTATGTTCTGATTCGTTTCTCTCAATTAAAATTTGAAACATCATCTTTAGTTTACATATTATTTATTTTCTAGACGAGACTCTGAAATATACCTTAACCAAAGAAATAAAATGATGTGTCGAATTTTGATTTAGGAGACAACCAGCAAACCATAAAAAAAGGGACTTACATTTTGACCCTATGAGTTTTTATATGTAGAACTCACTATTCTCAAAAACTTGCTTACACCTTGCATGACTTTCCCTTGAACTTGAAATTCGGTCTTGTATCTTATTAGTACTTTACGCTTAATTTATTAAGCTTTAATTTTGATTAAGTTGTCTGGACTTGGAAAAAACTTGAAATTTTCACATTAATACATTTTGTAATTGTTTACCCTAGTTGCCAATTTGGCAGCAAAAACATTTTAAATATAGAGACCAACAGTGATCAAATAAGCTCAATAGACAACTCTAGTTTTCTATTTTTCAGGGCGAATTAGCACAAAGAATGTCCCAAGAGTTTGGTATTATTAGTAGTACCTTATTCAGTGTTTTCTAGACGCCGCCTAGGCATCTTTTAACTTTGAAAGATTAGCGCCATTCATTCAAATGGACAAGATGGGGATACGGGATGGGAATCCTCTCGATTCCAAGATGATATAGCGGAGGAGATATCTCCTTAACTTGTTTTACTTGAAAATGTACGGGAGAGGAGAAATCTCGACTCCAAATACATGGGTAACGTGGCTATGTTAGCAAACACAGTCTATTAACATTCACGGATTTTGTGGAAGCCGACCCTCACAGAATGCAAAAATCTCCACCAATTATTTCTTGTTAACAAGTCAAATTTCTACTTAACGTATATTTTTTCATATTTTGTTGTAAGATCTGTCTACTATGGCAAACATTCACCCAAACCAACCAAAAAAAAAAAAATGGTATTTCCAAAATTGCGGAGATACAACAAAAAATCCTTAATGTTATATAGTTGAAGATAATGGTTTGTCCATATTTTTTCTTTTCTAATTATTGAAAATCATTATTAAAAAAAGAAAAATACGGATGAAGGCATCCATTTAGATGAATTCTATTATTATTATTATTATTATTATTATTATTATTATTATTATTATTATTATTTTCGAAATTTGAAGGTTGAAAGCAGGGCACAATCTTCTTCCAAAAAATCATATTTCTCATGAGGAAAATGCCTAGGATATTCCTAGCAAAATACTTGAATCAAGCCAGTTTCTATGAACTAATCAAACTTGATATCATTTTCAGATTTGGCAAGGCTTTCTCTTCCAATCCCCCATTGTTAATGGCCGGAACATCACTGACGGATCCATTAGTTAGCTAAATAATAATAATAATAATAATAATAATAATAATAATAATAATAATAATAATTATCTGCTAATGTGAGTTACCATTAGCTAACCCAACCCAATCCCAAAACGTTGATAACCCATTAATATAACTCAATCAGTACAAGTACCCATAACCAAAACCCATTATATGAATCCCAACCAAATCAAATTATCAGAATCGATAGAACTTATAACAAGACTACGTGTAATTAGAGTCTAAGTGGCATTAATGATAAGTGAAGAGGCATTAACATGTGACTCATTTGATATAGCTTATCATATGATAGCATGTGGACTGGTGCTGAGCAGCAGTGATGCTATATAACATTATTATTACTCTAAAACATAAAACTCATCCATACCTAAAGTCTCTCCATAATATCGCTAGATGAATGATATCTAAAAATCTCCTCTTATTGATTGCTGAATTGGAAGTTAATTACCAACGTGTATCTTCTCCAAGATTAATACTTCTCAACTATGGAAGTGGAGAGGTAATTGAAGATGATCCTTTCCGGTTCCAATATTTGGTTAAAAGGGTCATAAGATATATAAATAGGTTCCAGTATTTGGTTTTTCTTGAATCAGATGGCAATTTGCGTTTCGTGGGCTCATGAAAAATAAGATATTTGGCAATGTGAATAAAACTAAGGGCACGAAACAGGGCCTTTAACCAAAGGATCTTACTTATGGTAGGCATTGCTCGATAGTCTGCTTCAGCCGAGGATCTAAAAATAATAGATGATTTCTTCTTTATTTTCCAAGAGATAGGACCTTTGCGAGATGCTTTTTCTAGACCATAAAGTGACTTATTTAGGTGACAAAAAACTGATGACTTCCCCTGTTGTCCATATAAGCTTTTTCATTTAAATTCATTTCACCGTGAAGAGAAGCAATATTGACATCTAATTGAAACGTCCAGCCTCGGGTGGCAACTATGGCCAATGCGCATCTAACAGTGACAAGTTTGGTACTGCCTACTAGTACAAAAGTCTCATTATAATCTATACCCCTTCTATTTTGGTATAGCCTTCAGCGACAAGTCTTGCTTTGCCTCTTTCTAGAGAAACATCAACTTTTCTCTTAATCTAGTAAACCCATTTACAACGTATAGCTTTCTTTCCAAGGGATAATTAATGTCTATAGTGTCCAAGTATTATGTATCTGATTCTTTTTTCCCCCTTCAATTGCCAACTCAAAATATCAATCAAGAAGCAACAATTTTACCAGATATAATGAGTTATAAAACGCCTATTGATATTGCATGATAACTTGTGAAGATTAATGTTCATTAAGGTTGTTGTGCAAATTGAACCCAGAAGCCACAAATATCCGAACCCTAGGATCCAAGATCAAGTGTGTGAATACAGAAAAATAAAATAAAGTAGTAAAAATGAACGCCAGATGTATTTGCCCCAGGCCATGGAGCGGCCCAACATTCACCGGAATCCGGCTATTTCCCTGTTGAGGCTCCACAATACAGTGGATACGGTCTCTGCACTATAAAATGAAGAAAATGTTGGGAATTAAGGTGAATTCCCCGATTACGCCCGCAGGACCGTTGTTCAAGGAATTTAATTGAGACAAGGAAAAATAAAAGACGAAGACGAATTTAACAGACTGTCAAAGCTTTCCACTATATGATTAAAGTCGCTACAACCATACAGAATTTTCACTCGCCAAAACCTATCCCCCAAGTACAATAAGAAAAATATACCAAGCTTTACCGCATCTACCAATTTCTACCCTTTGCCTATCCCGCGAAGAATTAAAGAAATCCCAATACGCTAAGCTACTATTTTTCTTCACAAGACTCTCTGACCCGACCCAAGTGACACTGAGAAAATCACCCCGAGTTTTACCACACCTAATTTTCTACCCTTTGAACAAATCACAAAGAGTTACAAGAAAACTCTTCAAGGTTCTAGACTCACCAATTTTCCCCTCAATTCGCTTGTACCACTTGTGCATTAAAGAAGAAGAAAACATCTCTATTTATAGACTTCGTTTCCTTGGAAGACAAGACAATCCTTCTATGATTTGGATTCCTTTTCCTCTTAGGATTCTTCTTCTTTCCCTTTCCTTTTCCTTTTCAACTTTGGATTGTTTTTGACAACAAACCCAACAGAAAAACAGTGTACAAACACAACACTGGCGAGAGAAAGTCTGACAAAGAGAATCCTAACACTAAACAATGCAGTGTCACTACAAAGAACACTCGACACCCATGTTCACTCCTTGATGAACAACAATCAAGAATTCTCACAGAGAGAGATTTCACAGGTAACTGAAGAACACCAAGAACCCTAAGAATGACTGCCACTACTACAGAAATTGACAAATGTTGGTTCTTGGAAAAACGACGCCTAAACAAAACGCGATGGTAATTTTAAAATTAATTGTTCAAGTATACACGTCGATTCCACCCAGAAATTGATGTGTATGAGTACAAAACGTAATAGACGATGGTTGCTACGTGGCAACCGACACCTATTCTATAACAATACTTTATTGGAACCGACGCCTATTACTTAATATATTCTCTTTGAATATTAAGCATTCACTCCCACTTCCAGCAAATTCACTCATCACTTCACAGCGCCATTTCAAATGCCTTAACCCATATCCGCTTTGCCACTTTAATTCTTAGCTCATTTCAGTGAAAAACACGGCAGCCTTTGTCTGATCCGGCAGTCGCGGTGGCGAGCGAGCAGCACCTTGCATTTATAGTTTTTTCTCCACATTTTCAAAGTATTTTCAAGGTAAACTTTTCTTCATTTTTTGGTTAGTTTGTGATGAAAATATTAGTTTTATTGTGTGAAGAGATTTTATTTTAGATGTAGAAATTATGATGTTAGGGTTTTTGTTAAATTTTGTAAAGATGGGTTTGTTGTTTAATTAGTAGGAATGTGAAATTTATTGTGCTTGTTTGTTACATATATATACACACACACACACATTGTTATGGGCACAAATGTTTAGGTAGACATTCATGAAATTTGACATTGATAAAATTGAATTTGTTCATTCCATATGTCGGAGAAATTTTGCACTCTACGTGTTTGTTGAAATGCCTCAAAAATATTTTATTGAAAGCTTTCCACACTATTGTCGTATTTTATACATAGATTAGTATTATTGCTTCGAACTAAAATTGTAATGCGAAGAGGTAAGTGTGGCATAAATAAGGGTTGAAATTTAAATGAAGTAAGGAAATCAAATAATCTAAAAATTATTTGATTAAATTTGTGATAAAGGAGCATAAAAAGATGGTGTGATGGCCATCTTCGATTATTTGCTTACTTTAAAGAAAGCAAATACTAATGTAATAGTTCTTCGATTAAATTTCAATATTGCAAATGAGTTGAGTAACTAAAAAGTATATTGGTGGACAAATAAATTAAATAAAATCAAATAATACAAAGATTATTTGATTAAATTTGTGATGCAAATGCATATATCCAATTAATAAGTATTAATGAACAAATAAATTTTTTTAATTAAATAATGAAAAGGAATTTTGATTACAAAGTGTTTTGATTACAAAACACTTTGAACAAATAAATTTTTTAATGAAATAATGAAAAGGAATTTTGATTACAAAGTGTTTTGATTACAAATTTTTTTAATGAAATAATGAAAAGGAATTTTGATTACAAAGTGTTTGGCAAGGATCCAGATTATAATCTGTGACATGACATCATTTTATTGGTTATTTTGTGTAAAAAGTTAATAATTGCGACTTGACTTTTACTTTTTGACTTTTTGAAAGAAGTGAAACCAATGAAATGATACCGTGTAACAGATTATAATCTGGACGAGTTGTCAAACACATTGTTAAGTTTATGAAGAGAACGAATATTTAATTAACAAGTATTATTGGTCAAATAAATTAAGGAAATCAAATAAAGTAACAATCTTTTGAAAAGTAATTTTTTTTTAATATCTTGATATAGGTCGTGAGATATATATGGATCAAAGTTGGATGTATGAGAGACGTACCACACTAGAATGTTTGAATCAGGTTGAAAAGTTTATAAAATTTGCTGAGGATAATAGAAAAAAGAAACAGGAAGAATTTATGGCTTGTCCCTGCCGTGATTGTAAGAATCTGAAAAAGTATTGTAACTATATGGAAGTGAAGCACGGTAAATAAGAGTGATGCGATTAATGTGGATAGAGAAGATAATGATAACGTCTAGAATGACCGGATTGATGAAATGATACATGATATACAAGATGATTTCACTGAGGCTCTGCACATTTTCGACAACTTGGTCATCGATTCTGAAAAGTCTTTATTTCCTGGATGTAATAAGTATACAAAGTTTTCTGATGTGATCAAATCGTATAACTTGAAAGTAAAGAATGGGTAAAGTGATAGGAGTTTCATAGGGTTATTGAAACTTCTAAGAGATATACTTTCTCATGGATAACGAGCTTCTTAGCTCGACTTACGGGGCAAAGAAATTATTTTGCCCGTTGGGTATGTAGAGTGAGAAGATACATGCATTCCAAATAATTGTGTCTTGTACCGACATGAGTACAAGGACTTGTATGCGTGTCTGAAGTGTGGGGCGTCGCGGTATAAGAGAAAAGACAGCCATGATAAATGTGAGGATAAGACAACTATTTAATACCTAGATTCAAAAGCTTATCTGCTAATGCAAACGATGAAAAGAAAATGTAGTAGCATGCTGATGGGAAGAAAGAAGACGGAAAGCTAAGACGACCAGCCGATTCTCCCCAATGGAGGAATATAAATAGAATGTTGCCTGAATTTAGTGGCGAAGATAGAAATATTAGGCTCGGACTATGTACAAATGGAATGAACTCGCATGGTAATATGAGTAGTCGACATAGCACTTAGCCGGTTCATTTGGTGTGTTACAATCTTCCTCCTTGGTTGTGTATGATGTGGAAGTAAATAATATTGCCGTTGTTGCTTTCGGGGCTTAAACAGTTGGGAAATGATATAGATGTGTACCTTGCGCCATTCATCGATGATTTGAAGTTGTTGGGACACAAATGTGTTTCAGTGTTCGATGCACATTTTCAGGGCCTAAAGCAGTTGCTAAATTGACTTTCAGGCGAAAATCGATAAGGCGAAGCAGAGTCAAGCACAAAATAAGCACCCTCACTTTTTAGACTCTGCTCGTTATACTTGTAAGATGGCGGAGTGGACTGTTGCAGACCCCATATCTTCCTCCTCCTCATGTGGGTTAGTTAGCTCGACCCTTTAGATCAATGATTGCAGTCTAGATTGGGTTCGGCCAAGGTATAAGAAAGGTCTTGATGGAACTTATTACATACCGAATGATAAAACCAAGGAGGTTTATGAGAAAATTATAAGTATTTATTAATAATTAATTTTTTCCTTAGTTAAGTTACTTGTCCTTTATTCACCTGTCTTGTATTTATCTTTCATTTTTTCAAACAGAAAGAATTAGACGAGGAGGCTAGCCAAGGGACATTTGTCCCAAAGAGACACCGGGATATCTTAACGGCAGTGCTTGGTAAGGAGGAGCACCCTGGTCGAGTGAGGGGCTATGGTTGATACGTCATTGTGAGGGACGTTTACGGACGACCTAATAAGACTAGGAGAAGACCGAGTGGGGTCATGTCGCTGGACGGTCTTAGACAGGTGATCATATCGGGGGTGGAGACTAGTATCGCTAAGGGCCTAAGATAGAGACTATGACACAGATGTAGACTCAGTTTGATATGATGTAGTGGCAGATGGCCTCTGTCTTCCAACACTTTGACATGGAAATATCTCTGCAATTTCGTAGCATAGAAATACCTACGGCAGCAAGTCCTTCAGCTAGACCATCGACTCATAGTAGCTGCCACTCGGTCGATCCCCAGCCACATCTTAACATTGAGGTATACTTAGCGTTGCGTTATGATGTTGTTGAATGCACTGAATTCATTCCAATACTTACATCTAACGTTATTTTGTTCACTTGTATTGAATATCCAAAAAAGCCAACCCCGTGTCGTCTCGCCTTTGTTTGCAGTTGCGAGACTAAAATTGTGGCAGAGTGGTTGGTTTACCCATTTGAAGCTACTACAGTGGTGCACAGTAAACAGCTACTGCTCAGTCATTATAAAGTCTCAGTTGATAGTGTACATGATGATGAGGTCAATTATATACTTCCAATGTCAAGTTCATTCCATTAACAGTTAGTGGATGTAGGTGAAGACGGTTACACTCAGTGGCCCACACATTTAGTGATGTTTGTCGAGGTAATCAATTGAAGTTACAGAAAAAACTTTTCTGTACATTAGATTTTGTGTTACATATTTTTTTGATGGCAAACAAATTATCACTGTAGGAATAGTTACCAGAGCAAGCAACATCCACAGGAAAACGTAAACAGTCCGTGAGTGTTGAAGTCTCTTCAGTGCAGCCTAATCTGGTTGACGATGCAACATTGAGTCTCTTCCTCATAACGTTACACGATCTGATGGTTAAACTGCCAATTTCTATAGATTTCTTTGACGTGCCGATCGTCAGAGATGTGTTTCACTAACCCATCAAAATGGGCCATGATATTCATGTTTCCGTCACCGATATGACCGACATGCTCAACATGCAATGGCTAAATGCACCTATTTTGCAAATTTGGGAAACGTAAGACTTTTTCCTTCACAATTAAGTACATCCTATAATTTCTAATTTAACATTTCACGTTTGGTATAATGTATTTTAGGTACCTACATCGTTTGTGTAACGGATTCGGGATTCAAAATATCGGGTTTCTTTGTCCATCCCAGGTTGGGGCAATTAATTTTCAAGCTAGTGAAAAACGAGTTTTACTTACATGGTCCACGTGATTGGAGAAATGACGGATAGGAAGTACGTTTTAGCACCGTATTTTATGAGGTAAAGCTGTTGCAAACTTACATTCTTATAAAATATTCTAGAAACCACTCGATGCTGCTGGTGCTATGTCTTCAACAAAATACGGTGTTCTTCTTTGACTCTCTGGATGATAACTCACACAATTTGCCTATCAAGCTGTAGTTGTTTGTATAAGCAATTATCAATAACTATTGTATAATAGTCTTTTTTTTTTTGTAAGTTTGAGTTTATTGAACTTATATATTTATATATATTATAACTTTAGGGTGCTTAAAGTGTTGTGGGTGTTAGGGAAAATAATGAAGAAAAATCTCATCTGGAAACCATTCAAGGTATGAAAAATATCCTCTAAACGTTACAATAATTATTGAAGTTTCAAATTTTAGCTATTTAATTACTAATATTTATTTTCAACTCGTTGGAAATTTTAGTACGCTCAGCAACCAGGATCCGATGAGTGTGGCTATTGTGTGATGAGAAATATGTACGAGATAGTCGGACTATATTCTAGTAGTTCAGAATATCTTGATATTGTATAAATATTTATCGAAAACTAATAATTATCTAATTATTCATGTATATATTTTATTAACAAAGTAATTATATTTCTTTTTGTTTGTTGTAGGAATATAAAGTTGGATCATATATTCAAACGAATGTAGATGAGGTTCAGGAAATATGGGCCGAGTACTTTCTCCAAAATTGTATGTGATTTTTGGTCTTATCTATTTGTGTAATATGGTTTACTTATGAATTATAGATTTTCACGCAAACATCTACATTTCAATAATTAGTGCACATCATTTCAATTGTTAATTAATAACATAATTATTTTGAGCAATTTATAAATTACATTATTGCTAACGTTTGAATTAACTATTGATTGTAATTAGCTTTATATTAAGACGGTGATGATTGGAGTTGTATATATATTAATAAAATAGTTATTGATTTTTGGAGTACTTTGATTTATATTCAATGGTTAGTTTGCTTTTCAATGGTTTATTTACGGTAGTTTATAATATTAGATTACATTACTATTAAAGTTTGGAGTAGTTATTGATTGTAGATTCATTTATATTAAGTTGGTGATAATTGCGTTAAAGTGTATGCAAATTGCTAGTATTGGTGCTATTTCTTCTTAGCTTTGGCTTATGCATTTGTTGTTTTACGTTTACAGGATCACTGGCAATAACTGTTTTATTGTAGGACCCCAAAAAAAAAAAAAAAAAAGAAACAGGCATCGGTTGTTTCTCAAAACCGACGCCTAAAGTCATTTTAAAAATAAATAAATAAATAAGATGGACAATATGCGTCAGTTGTATAGTTTAAAACCGAAGCCTATGGTTGACAATAGGCGTCGGTTGTAACTGTACAACCGACGCCTATTGTCTATTATAGTTCATTTTTTTTTTAAATTGCTTTTAGGCATCGGTTGTTTAAGAACAATCGACTCCTATTATGACGTTTAGGCGTCGCTCAACAACCGACGCCTATACATTTACAATGAACGTCATTGACATAGGTATCACCGTCGAAACCGACGTGTATTCTTCAGTACAACCGATGCCTATTGTGTTTTTTTGTAGTAATGCGTGTACTTTCTCTCTAACCACTCTCTCTAACCCTATTTCTGAAACACAACACACACACATAACATATATGGGATACAATGAAGGGCTATGATAAAACCAAGAAATCAATGGATGACAACAATTGGACTTAATGGGCTGGACTTGGACTGGACCAACTAATGGGCCTGACTGATTGGGTCACAACACAATAAAAGGTCAACTGATTTTTTTGGTTTAAGTTGAACATGGCCTTTAAAAAAAAAAAAAAAAAAAAGAATGCATGGGAGAACAGTACTAATATGATTACACGTAGTTTTTTCTACTTTGACTTTCTATACAGATCAGTTTTCTTATATTTGATTTCTTATGATGTCCATATGGCCAGCTAATCATTTAATTACATCCATTTCTTTCTAGATTATTATACTAATATATTTATTAAAAATTCCAAGTTGCTATTTTTTATATTTTTTGTTGAGTCTTCTCTGGTGTATATCTGGCCTGCCTGTTATTTTCGACAAGAAATTGTGAAATCTCAAAATTAAGAATCTTGTGTTAGTTTTCCTAAAGGAGAGTTTTAAGATGGCTTATGCTGCATTAATTTCACTTTCTCAAAAACTGGTACAGATCTTGTACTCAAAATGAAACATCTAGCCTTGGGTCGCAGCTACGGCCAATACACATCTGACGGTGACAAGTTTTGTTACTATTGAAAAAGTCTCATTATAATCTATCCCTTGCGTTTCCGTATAGCCTCTGACAACAAGTCTTGCTTAATTAATTTGTATCTCTACAGAACAATCAGCTTTTTCTCTTAATCTTGTATGCCCATTTACAACCTATAGCTTTCTTTTGTTCTAAAGCTTGGATTTCAAAAGCCATTGCATCGCATCAATGGGTGCAGTGGAATCACGTAATCTTCATTAGACTGATCTGAAATTAAAATAACTGCGGAGACCACTAATATGAAGGTGAAAAGTAATTTTAAATTGTATTTTGATTTCTTCCTCAGATTTGTTTTTTATTTAACAAATAGTTTTAATAGTTTTTCTTCAAGTCTTGTGTATTTGATTCTTTTTTTGCCTCTCATGCCAACTCACAATATCTATAAAGAAACAACACGTTCTACCTAATGATCAGTTCTAAAATCATGATAACTTGTGAAGACTTGCAAAGATTGATATTCATTGCGATTAATTGAATTTTTTTTCCGGTTAGTTGGCGCAATCTAATCTTAACCTTCTATTGTATTGTGCAGTCTAACCCTCTCCTTTCAAACTTGGCAATTCTAACCCTAAATCTCATGTTTGCGGGTGTAATATAACCTTTTTGACTTAAAAAAGACAATAATACCCTCAAATTCTAATTAAATTAAAATTAATATGCAATAAATAAGTCATGTTCATGAAATTTAAATTTTTGTGTTACTTATTGAAATATTACTGAGTTTCTTATAGTAATGGCTAAAATACTTTATTTGCGTCGAACATAATAGGATCCGTGCTGATAGAGCAACATTTTTCGATCTTCAAATCTGGAAAGTGGGATAGACTAGGGTTCACGCTGATCGACTTACAACCATACATTTAATTAAAATTAATAAAAATGTAATATAAATGAGGAAAAATTTTAGACAACAGAAAAAAATATAATAAATGAATTGATAGACACGTTAAAAAGTCGATTTCCATTAACCGATGCACATATCAATTCTATCTAGGGGGATTATGAAGTAGATCAATTGGCCACCATTACCATCCCTAAATTCTCAAATTAATTTTTTTAATACGACCAAATTTTTTTTATCTGTTTTTATTTACTAATTTTTAGTTAAATTAGAATTTAAGGGCATTATAGCCTTTTTAAATTAAAAAGGCCACTGCGCAAAGAAAAGTGAGATTTAGAGTTAGAATCACCAAATTTCAAATGTTGAGGTTAGATTACACAATAAGGTGAAAGAATAGGGTTATATAGCATTAATTGGCCTTTTTTTTTTTCTATAAGTTGAAGCTCGCCTTTGAAAAAAATAATGTGATAATTAAAAATGAAAAATTAATTTTGGACAAATAAAAAAGGAAATTGGGGCCATTCTTATGGGACGGAGGGAGTACATTTTTCTTGAGTCTTTCTATATTAATTGATTTAATATGATGTCCACATGTCCAGCTCGACCATTTCATTTAATTTCATAGATTTCTTTCTTTCTGGCTACATGGTTTTTAGATTAATTTCATTAACGTCCACATGGGTTATATATTAGGATTTATTAAAAATTCCAAGTTGCTGTTTTTTATATTTTTGTTAAGTCTTCTCTTTTGTCTATATAAGGGCAGGCTTGTTATTTTTGTTAAGGAATCACCAAATCTCAAAGTTAAGAATTTTGTGTTAGTTTGCCTAAGGGGAGTTTTGAGATGGCTTACGCTGCACTAATTTCCCTTTCTCAAACACTGGAGGACATCCTTCATTCAAATGATCAATCCCACTACTTCATCAAGAGAAACACATCAGATCTCTCCACGAAAAGCTCCGCTTCTTGCAGTCATTTCTTGATGATATTTCACTCAAAAATAGAGAAAAAATTACGAGTTTGGAAGGAAAAATAAGAGCTGCAATGTATGAGGCGCAAGATGTAATTGAATTGCATATGTCAAAGCAGATTCTATCAGAATCTTCAGAGCAGATTCCATCAGAATCTGCCAAAAGTCATGAGGAAAAATGTGAAGAAGCCTTAAAAAATGTAGTAGAAAAAATTAATTCCATCTCAGAAGAAGTGCAGATGATGATGGACACGAACGACATGGAAACACAGCAACTTCCAAGCATCCCTGCAGATGGTTCATCACAATCCAGTTCGGGAATTAGATCTGAAACGGGTAAGAGTTTGTACCCTCTCAAACTTTGTTCTATGTTTGTAGTTAGAAAAATTCATTACATTTTCACTTGTAGACTAGAGTATTTTACATACTGTTTTTCAGTCTTTATTATTATTATATACATAATATAAGAATTGATTTATTCATATATATATATATATGTATAAATTGATTACCCACCCGTCTACTAGGCTTAGATGTGATTTGATTTGATTGTGATTTTAAGAAAATTAACCAAACCGAAAGCTGATGGTTTTTGAGAAAATAGCTATTCGGTTATTTTTTAATATTAAAACCAAAGCAAAATCAAACCATTCAGGTTTGGTTTCGTTTGGTTTGGTTATGGTTATGTACAAGTTATAAAATATTGTTCAATGGGGTTATCGACTAAAGTTAAAAAGAGAAAAGTACGTACGTTGTAGGAGCAACGACTATAATCTAAGGGTTGAGTTACGTGTTTTTAATAGAAATCTAGATTTTTTGGTAATTTATTCTTTTAAATTTAGGAATTTAAATCAATAATTAAGTTAATAAATTCGAATCAAATCTTTTAGCTTGGTTATGATTTGATTATTTGTTTTGGGACGAACACCATAACCAAACCATGGTTATTCATTTTAATAATCAGAACCGTTTAAAAATTTAGAAAAATCGAACCAAATTGGACCAAGCCACTCGGTTTCGGTTTGGTTCAGTTGGTTAACAACGTTATGTTGTAAAAAAGTCATTTTGGTCTTTAAAAGTGGGTCGTGAGAAGTTTCTAGGCAAAAATACTCATCGTTGAAAGAAACATTTCTTGTAGGTGTCTAAAAACTAACCACTATAGGTAAGATAATAGTTTTTTCTACAACAAAAATGTCGGTTCCATATTGAAATATAAAAAACCATTATCTAGTTTCGTGAAACCACTAGTGGTTTCATGTGTTTTTACACTATGCAAGTTATGTAATACGTATGACGTCAGTACCGTAGAGTTTCCGAGTAGGATACCACCCCGTAAAATTTATTTTTAAAATGAATATTTTGCTATATGGCAGAATCTACCCAAATTTGTGTAGTGTAAAAACTAGCCCCCGTGCTTTTGGGAGGGGAAAAAGGGGGGGCAAAAAAAAAAAAAAAAAGAATAGCCCAGTTGGTAGGTAATTAGTGTGTGTCTATATATATATATATATAACTACAAATAACTATTATATTAACATTTTTTTTTTTTATAGAATATTTATCTGTTTGCCGAGTTTATTTCTATTAGTGGCATTCATCACATTAAATATTTAAACAATTAGTACTAAATCAAGATTTAATCTTACTTCAATTTCATAAGATCTGCCACCAAAGAACTTATTGCCTTCATCTACTTCCACTAGTGCGAGTGCTACGGTAGGACTTGATGACGACTTGCGGAAGGTTAAGGAACAAGTACTCGTTCTGCAATCCTCTCCTTTGAGAATCGTCCCAATTGTTAGGATGCGAGGGATTGGTAAGTCTACACTTGCCAGAAACATTTACAATGATCCGGCTACTAAAAATCACTTTGACATTCGTGCTTGGACATCTCAAAGTTACCATCTGCGAGAACTACTTATAGGCCTTCTAAGTTCCATCACTGGCTGCCTTCAAGAATTAAATGGCATGGAAACACCAAGTCTAAAGGAGAAACTATATCAAAGTTTGAAGGGGAATAGGTATCTCGCCATATTCGATGATGTGTGGGATACCAACTCACGGGATGAATTAGAAAGGTTATTTCCAAATGACAATAATGGAAGCAGGATCATTTCAACTACTCGGCAATCTAATGTAGCTACTTACTTTGGCAACTCTTCTCGCTATATTCACCATATGAATTTTCTCTCTGTCGAGAACAGTTGGAATCTACTATGTCAAACAGTGTTTGGAAAAGAAAGTTGCCCTTGTGAACTTGAGGAAATTGGAAAGGTGATTGCAGAAAAATGCAAGGGACTTGCACTTGCACTTGTAGTGGTTGGTGGCCTCCTTAAAGTTGACAAGACACCTGCAAACTGGCAATGTGTTGCAAAAAACATAGGATTTGCAGTCAATGGAAATGATGAGGATTTCTTGAAGGTACTATCTTGGAGTTACAATCACATGCCTCCCCATCTCAGAGCATGCTTCCTTTATATGTGGGTTTTTCCAGAATATTACGTGATACATGTCTCGTATCTTATCAGGTTATGGGTTGCTGAGGGATTTATAAAGCCAGTTGTACCTAAAAGTTTGGAACAAGCGGCAAAGGAGTGCCTGAAAGATCTTATTGATAGAAATTTGATTATGGTTCATAATAGGAGTAGCCTTGGTGAAATTAAAACGTGTACGATGCATGACCTAATGAGAGACTTGTGCATAAGGAGAGCTCAGGAGGAGAAGTTTCTTTACATTGCAAATCAAGAAGTTGAGAATCTTCCCAAATTCCTAATGACGTACCATCGCATTAGTGTTCAAGAACAAAGCAGGTATGAGTCTCCGGACGTGTATGACTCCATAGTACAGTCTTTTCTGTACTTCGGAGATTATGTACCATCCATTAGGTTATGTTTTCGGAGGTCAGGGTGCTGGATGCATGCCATAAAATTTTCTATATGTTTCCGGACGAAATAGTAGAACTTGTTAACTTAAGGTATGTTGCTATGGTCTACGATGGGGAAGCTTCCATTCCTGGTTCAATATCCAAACTCCACAATCTTGAAACCTTAATTGTACTCCGGAGTTCGGGGAACCATAATAATATATTGTATTTATCAGCCAAAATCTGGAAGATGCCACGGTTAAGGCATCTATTGCTTAGCTATGCTTGGTTGGGTGCGGTGGCAAAGGGTGTACAAAATGGGGACCTAGAAACAATTTCTGGTGTATACAATCTCTCATGGGACAAGGAAAGCTGTCGTAACCTGAAGACATTGCGAATGCTGTTCATACCTCCTGATTGCTTTCTGTTTCGCGACACTCTTGAGAATCTAGTCTACTTGGATAAACTTGAAACTTTGAAGTTTTGTGCCATGCGGAAGCAGTGTATTCCTTTGCCAATGAACTTTGCTTTCCCACCGAATTTGAAGAAGTTAACTTTGTCTCGTTGGAAACTCTCTCGGGAAAATATGTCATTAATTGGTTTGTTTTCCAATCTTGAAGTTCTCAAACTAAGATACAGTAGCTTCGAGGATACAACTTGGACGACAAATAAAGGGGAGTTTTGTCAACTGAAGTTCCTTCTTATTGAAGGGAATGATGATCTGGAACTATGGGAAACAGAGGAAGCACATTTCCCAAGCCTTGAGTGCCTAGTTCTTTGTTGTTGCCCGAAGTTAGAGTGCATCCCTTCTCAAATAGGTGAAATTCTAACTCTTAAACAGATTGTTTTGATTGGATGCAAGTCATCTGTTGAGAATTCGGCAATCAAAATAAAAGAGTTTCAACGTGAAATTGGAAACGAAGACTTTCAGCTGGACATCAATCGCTATTTTGAGAAATATAGATCTTTCGGTAGCAACTCCTTTTGTGAGGTAATTAAGGTTCCTTTGTGCGTAAATTATCCATTATGATATACATGCAGGATAACGTTTATTGTTAAATGAGTGACAGAAAAAAAAATGAACTTCTATACTCTTTTGCAGATGTACAAATCACGAGCTTTGAACGCGAGAGCACAGATGGAGTACCGCAGGTAAGTTTTACAAGAGCATATTCTTTTCTTTTCAACACTTGAAACAAGCATGTTTGATTGATCTTACAATCGTAGTAATTGGCAGATTATATGGATACAATGGCTAGGTCATTCTTTGATTCCTTAGAGTCAATTGGAAATGTTGTGGTGGCTCAGGCACGGACGGTGGAAGGCAATTAATTAGAAGTCATATCTAGATGTTGAAAAGGAGGACCAAGGGAGAGATTGCATTTTTTTCTGTTATTATGTTAAGTGCACTGCGTTTTGTTTTAAACTACGGGCATGTTTTTCTTCAAGTAATTTCTTGTGTACGTCGATTTTAGATTCAAGAGTTGTACCAAAATCCAATTAATTTGTCCACTACATCATTCTCATCGAAATTAATCCCATTGAATGAGATACCAACTATTAGTGCTCTTAATTCAAATGGTTATAGGTACTCTCAAAACATTGCTCGTTAAAAGGATGATCTCCGTCTTGAACTTTCACGACCTGTCAGAAGCCTCCTATAAGCTAGTGACATGTCATGCACTATTGGTGGGTGCCCGCTAGATGTTAAACCCACCAACAAAGCTAACTTTGACTCTTGGTTTTGACTTGTCTATACTTTATAATTTTAGAAAATTTTTGACAGTGCTTCCTCTGTATATTCTTCTTATCCAACCCGAGAAACAATACTTAAAATATCCATATGCAACACAACACATAATTGAGGACCACATACCCCAATACACCAATTCTTGGTAGCTTATACCACTACAAGAAGTAGTCAAAATTGGCATGACCAAAATCGTCTCTATAAATGCCAAAATCGCGCTAGAAACCTTATTCGCGTGACAAAGTCGTCCCTCATAGGTCGTCTCGACTGGACCGCTGCTATTGACTAGTTGGAGCGACTTTGTCGCCCCTATAGATTCTGACCTTATGGGACGACATGTTGTCTCTGTAAGTGTCCCTACAGGAACGAAATGTCACACCAAAAGAGTGTTTTGTTTTTTAAAATTAAATTGATCTATAGATCAATTTTTAAAACAAAAAAAAAATTAAAAATAAACGATGCTCATATATCACCCAGCCAAAGTTTGTCATCATTCACATGGCAATCTCACATTTATTGCAATTACAAACACAAAACTAATCCTAAAAATCATACTCAATTAATGAAAGAAATAACTAAATTAAATCGGGGAAAGGAACACACAAAGAAGTTATTGTTTTCCACTGATCTTGATCTTGAAAAGCACTACAAGAAAATGTGTGTTTTACCCACACATAAAATAGCTACACATCTTATGTGTGGGTGTGTAGCTACACATAATTTAAATATGTGTGGGTAATTGAATAATTGTGATTAATTTGTTATCTGACGTTTGTTATATGTAGATAATAGCTTTTAGCTACAATTGAATTAGCTCAAAGAAAAAAAAAAACCACATTTTTAGAGATTGGCAAGAATTTTTAATTTTTCAATAATAGTGACGTGGCTTTTTTTATTATTTTTACACCCACACATAAGTCTAAACGTTGTTTATGTGAGGGTAATTCTTCAAGTTTCATATACAAATTATGAGAACTGTTAAATATGTGGGGTTAAATATTGAGTGGTTAAAATTTTTTGCCATATAAGCAATGACATGGCAAAAAAATGAAAACAAAAATTCACCTACTTAATTATATTCCAGATCTTTATGAGTCTTTTTCATAAATCATTTCTCCCTAATTAATCCCTCATTGGCAAATCTTTCTAACATTCCTTATCCTACCTCTGTCCTTGAAGCTTCTTCTAACTAGAAGAAAATTGAATATTTATAACAACTAATTTCCAACGACTGTATATGATGTGGTGAATTTATACTATGATAAATTTAATTGCGGTAAAAAAGATTATTATTTATAATCTCTTGATACAATGTGATAAATACGTTGTGATAAAAATATTTTATTTTATGTAACAGTCATAAAAAACTCCCACTTTTTAACTATTTCTTAAATAAATTCGACCATGAGTCCATGACAAATTATGTAGCACCACATTTTCTAGTGCTATGCAAGTATACTTGGTTTGACAGGGTAGTCGTCAAATTGGTGTTGTATTGATAGTCTAATTTTCAAAGCCCGCCCAAACGTACCCGGAAAACCCTTACTTATACCGCCTCAGTAAGTGTGAAATTTTTCCTAAAATCCCAATTTCTATTGATTCACTCCACGTACTCTCCCACTCTCAATCTACTGTCTTTGGACTGCTCATAGATCTCCGCTTCACTCTCAGTTGTCCCTTCATCACAAGGTCACAAGCTTTCTTCTCTCCTTGCAGCAACAGAGACTTACCCTCGGTGTTGTCCCCCTTTCCTTACCTTACGTATTGAAAAATATACAGGTATAGTTCACCTCCATTTTTACTCTATCCACACGCACATAGATAGGAGAACTCGCTTTTATTTTTGTAGAAATAGGTGCTTATAATTGTGAAGGTGAAAATTTGGTGTTCTGCATTGATTTTTTTTTTTTTTTTTTTGTGAAATTGATTTTTCCTTTATTTCAATTAACGATGAACCTTTATTTTGTATGCAATCTACATGTTTGATGAAATGCCTATGTGAAACTATTTATGCAATGAGTTGATAAAATATATAGTTGAAGTTTGTGCGTTTTATAGTGTATCCATGGTGCTTATTCTCTAGATTTAGTTTACAATTACTTACTAAGAAAATTGAGAAGATTAAAATGAGAAGGTTGAAATGATGATGCAAGAATGTTGCACTTACTTTTGCATTGAACATCTTTCAGCCACGTATGAAATTTTCATTTCTTAATTATTGTTATTATCCTTAATTTTACACCCTTGCACCTCATAAATCTTGTATTTCATATGCTAAAAATTAAAATATAGCTGAATGCTTTTAAGATTAATATCTATTTGATCTTATAATATGTTCCCGTTTGTTGTAATTGGATTCTAATAATATCTTAGCTTGAAACTCCTAGTTGAGACAAATGACATAATTTCAATCAATATATAGATTGGGTATATCATTTGTTTTTCTATCCTGTTTCTCAAGTACCCTTAATTAATGCTCTTACAGTGTGGATTCAGTTATAGCTACTAAGAGTTTTGGAAAAGATAACATTTTAGCATGGAAAAGTATGAGGATAAACTAGTCAAGTTAGAGGAGAAGAGCAACATCGAAGGGGAAATAATCTACGTCAAGCCTGAGATTTAGAAGGTTTGCTTTTTTGGTCCTGCTATTGTTATTGCATGTTTTGGAATTCCATACTTTACTCTTTAAACTAATCTCTCAAAGTTTTCAACTATTTGTTAAAGAAGCATAGTTTTGTGTAGCTCACTTGTACGTTTTGATTCTATTAATTAGATAGAATCAATTGGCTCTCTAAAGATATTTGGTTTGCCTAATTGATGTTGATAACTTTTAAGACAAAAGTGTAACCCTCTACCAAACCAAATATGTAGGCATCCAAGTTTAGATCTTATTATATAGTAGATGATTCTAAGGTCACATGAATCATTCCACCGAACACAAGTATGACAACCCTTTGTGTTCTTATATTATACACACACGCGAGCGCGCGCGTGAGGAAACTAGATTCTCTTGTTAAGAAGTTGAAAATAGTAAAACTATCAATAACGGTAAGTGTCTTACGCTTTAATATTACAATTCAAAATTCTTTTGTTCTATTAGCTTCTAATTAGACATCATGTACTTCAGACAGATTTTGTGCTTATAACTCATATATTCTTTGATTTGCTGGTCTACGTCAATTGATTTTAGTCTAATGATTAACTACAATCACTTCTCTCATTATTTTCATATTCCAGAACTGTGAGATTAAATTCATTGCACCTCATGGAGTTTTTGTCGAAATTTCTTCTAGTCAAGAGGTATATATATTGTTAGTTGTGAACCCTTGAGTGCTATATACTGTATATCATTAAAATTTGTTCTCTGTGAGATTAGAGTTTTAATTTTATGTAATTATAATTTGGAAGTGATGTTTATATCTTCTAAGAAATACTTTTAGAGTTAATTTTTATGTTTGAGGAAGAAGTAATTGTAGGTGTAGATTTACTTTCACAGGGAAAATATCAAAACTCTACACTTGGGCTCTATTCAGCTTAAAATCCCAATGATTAGCATCATTTACGCAAGTAGGAGAGTGTTATGAGAGAGATACATGACTGCCCGTAAATGTAGTTTAAACTAGAATCTATTTCAGTAACTTGTATTACTGAAATTATAGATTTACCATTCCATATTGTCTTCTAAGTCACAAGAAAATCTAGCATTCGATGCTTCATTTTGATTGATATTTTTTTCTTTTTATTTCCTTTTTTCACTTAGCTATATTTACAAAGGCTTTTATACAATTAGCAAAAGATGTAGCTTGCCAATGATTTTTGCTATTTGATTTGTTAATTCAGGAAGTTGGTTAACTTCAATGTACATTGTCTAAATGTCTCCTTGAAGAGGACATTCAAGCTATTTTTGGGTATGACTTTACTTTCAAAATTCAAGTTCACCAGACTTTCTTGATTCTTCACACATAATTTTTCCTTAAAAGTTGGGTTATTTTATTTAATCGTAACTAGTTGGAACGAGTATATTAAACTGGAAATATTTAAATTGTGAGATTTTCAGATAACTTCTTGTGTTTTCGTTGCTGCCTACTCCATGCATGCAGGCAAATTGTTGTAATCTTCCACACTCAAATTTTTTGAGCATTTAAAGCCTTCGGGATAAGCACTCCACAAGCAAGGAGCAGGTTTTCATACGGTACTGTGTTTCTAAGATGTTGTTCAAATGATTTAGGTTTATACCACATTCTTTCCTTTTTTTTTTTTTTTTTTTAATATTCTTACTCCCCTTATCGATCTGCAAGTTTTACAATGTGTTACATCCTTCATTTTTTTACATTTCAATTGTGATATTCAACTGTCAGACGTGTGCTCTTCCGATCTCTTGTGATATTCATCATATCTTTGTATGCTTTGACTTCTATTAACTTAGTTCAATCCGGTCTGCCATATATTGGGGCAACTTGATAAATTTTTAGCATTGAAATTAATGAATAGATTATTAACGGAGTACTTAATATGTATATTCGGATGAAGGCTGAGCATAGCTAATTATATGTAGCTACTGCCTGAGTTTCAAAGTGGCATCCTTCGAATGAGGTAAATTAGCTAGACTTGTCGATGTACGTGAATAAATTTGTTTAAGTTCAGCACTTTGTCAAATCCAATAATTTAAAAGCAATATTAAAATATAATGTGCTTTGCCGTCATCTTTTCAGATCGCCAATCATTTTCATGAGCAGTCATATCTTGGTTTGATATGATATGAAAATGCTTGACCCTGTTTTTATGAATGATTTAGTAGTTCAGACTACACTAGTAGCATTAATTATATTTATTTATGCCTACCAACCCAAATGGTGCAAGGGATCATTAGACTATCCAAATGGGTCTCCTGAACTAAAAAAATTATTGCTGAGGTTTGTTATTTTCCTGCTATTCTCGGATTTATACTTCTTGTGTGATTACTAACGGTCTCAATACAGATACATGAATATATGTTAAGCAGGGCACTTGCATTTCCTCAAGAAAGCACTACAAACTTTTCTGAAGTATTAAGCGATAACAAAGAGTCTGAAGTCGGGAAAATCCTTCTACTAAGATAATTGAGAAAGCACCTCCAAATTGAGCTGTAGATGATGGTCTTGTTCAACTGCCAAACCAAGCATCATCAAATGGAAATGCTTTACATACATCACACCACATTCCTACTGAGCGCTGACCTGAGCAACAAGAGAAGATCTATTTCGTAGAAAGTATTTTACTCTTAGAATGTTTGTAGTTTCTGTTGGATTTTAATGAATACATCTCTACATTGACTTTTTTGGAATATTTTTCAATTAATGTCATTCTAGTATTATGGTTATTAAATTTAAAATATAATTTTACAGGTTTTCTCCAGGCACACTTTATTTATTTATAAATGTAAAAGAAAAAAAACTATTACACGTGCAGATATTATTAGCCACATTTACCTACACATAAGTACACCTTTTTAACCACACATAATATTAGTTTTTTACCCACACATAATAAGTTACACGTCAACATCCACGCCAGAAGACACGTCATGTGACACGTCATCATCCACGTCACATGACATGCCATCATCTAGTTTTGCCACATCAGGCACTACGTTATCGTCTACGTCAAAATTGCATATGTGACAGTCTCATTACCTACACATATGACAATATTTACTTATACATATGTGTAGGTAAAATTATAACATTTACCCACACATATACTTATGTGTGGGTACAAACTTTCCTCTATAGATCGATAACTACACTTGTTAACACTTACATTATGTGTGGGTAAATATTTTTACTAACACATAATTATATCTTTATCTACACTTATATGTGTGGGGAAAACCCCCGATTTCTTGTAGTGAAGGTTCTGGAATGCGATAGTTGTGACTGTGAATTTGCTTTCCTGGCCATTCATCAATGCCTGCAGTATTTAATTTAGAATGATCAACAAACATTAGAGAAAAAAGAATATGGCAAGCATGCCCCCGAAGTATTCTGGTTTAGTTCTACTAACTTAACTAACAAACTCTTAGATTTCAAAGGGTTGCTTCAAATTTTTTAAATTTATCCACCTCCAAGTCTCGTCACCAGCAACAACCTAAGTTCTTCAACTGAGATATACTATCAAAAGAACTGTAAGATAAGTACTAGAACACAGCTTTGACACAAACCTATAATAATAGATGGTCAGTTCTCCATTGCCAAGCCAAATAGATCTCACACTTATTACTAATCAATTTACAAGCCATTCATAGTATTAAATTATTAATTAATGAAAATAGGCCAATCTTATATATCTTTTATTACTTTTCCATCATAATATATAGGAGTAAGATAACTTTGTTATTATGTTGTAATATTATATAAACTGAAATTTTACTACTTTTGTTGCTAGGTATTATTATTTCTTCACCATTTATTTATTTAAACCATCACATCGTTCTTTCTTGCCAAGCCAAATCGATCTCATACTTATTACTACTCAATTTACAAGCCATTCATGGTATTAAATTATTAATTAATGAATATAAGACAATCTTAAATATCTTTTATTACTTTTCCATAAGTTGCTCATAACATGGGCAAGATAACTTTGTTATTATGTTGTAATATTATATTTTTGCTGAAATTTTACTACTTTCTTTACTAGGTATTATTGTTGCTTCACCATTTATTTATTTAAACCATCACATCGTTCTTTCTTATATGGTGAGTACATAATAATTCTGCCCTTCAAGATAAATGTTCAAATTATTACCAGATTCAGCCCCACATAGATTATTTTGCTTATGAGTCATGCAAGAAATTCATCAAAAGGGAGCAAAAAAAGACAGAGATGAAGTTCAATTATAAAAATACTTGTACTGGAATTCTTATAAAAATACTTCCACTGAAAAGGATACATACCTCCACTCGGTCTAATCCAGCAAACCGTTCACGGACAATTGCTGCCATATATGGATCCTGAAAGTCACAAAACAAAACAAAACAGAACAAAACAAAATCAAAGAACAGTAAATGGAAGAACTATGCAATATTCCAATACAGATACAAAACCACTGTCACTTCAACTATTTGGATGATTTTTCCAACTAGTCTTAGATGACCACATCAATTACTATTGATTTTATGATATACACCTTTTAAACAAATTAACTTAACAACCAGAAGTAGTTAAAATACATCTAGAAATCACTAACTCCACACAAAGTCAATGGGACAGAAAACCCATGCAGAAAAATTAATCTAAAACAAGAGTTCAGCATAAAGACGATATCTTGACACAAAATTGAACTCAAAATCATGAAAGAAAAATATGAAACTACATTAATTCCAAAAACTATTTCACCCTAAGTTCTTGTAGAGATTCAGGATGATCATGGAGATATTTGGCGGCCATCATAGTAGTAGAGATAGTTTCATATCAAGAATACAGCACTAGTTCTAGTTCCATATGTGCCACTATCTTTTCACGAGATATCTAAAAGAAGATTAAAACACCACTTTAGAAAAGAAATCCCATAAGAGCATACAATCCAACACATCTATGGGTCATTTGATGAATGAATAAACTAAAGTTGGTTAGATTGCAAAACAACACATTATGAAAGCTATTCAGCAACCAAAAAAAAAAGTAATATATCAATTGAGTTACCAATTCTTCAATTGTGGAAGTAAATTTCGTTCTTCAATGACAATTTAGTGCCATAATCCACAACTAATAACAATTTAATTAAATTTACATGTTTCAACTATCAACTGCAATTCATATGAATAATATTTAGAAAGAAAACTATACATCTCTTCGTTCAAGCAAATTAGAATCATTTAATCAAGAGTAAGTCATCATCTAAACAAAATTAAGCTATTTGAAAAAATATTCAACTTGATCCAAAGTAAAATACTTATATTCACCTGAATAAGCAAAAGATAGTCCAAAGTTTAAACATAATACCTTCACCAAACTTGTGTTAGTAGATGGAGTTGCATTTTCATTGGTAGTAAGTGGCTCAACAACATCCATATCTATCAATGTTTCACGAAAGTATAGATGAATCAATGTTAAAAAAAATCTCCAAAATGTTTTGGTTCAATAAAAAGGAAGTACAAATATTTGCGTGTCAATCAACCACTTGCCTTCAATTGGACTTCACAATATCTGCCAGAGCAAACCACTGCTGGTTCAAACCGGCATCAAAGACAAGTAAAATCAGTAAAACACAAATATTATAAACTTAAAACAAATAGATATTCTTGAAGACTTCTCAGTCTAACTCTAATCAAAACCAATTGACATCACTCTATTATTTGCTCATATGAGAAAATTGTAGCAAGAATATACTGCTAAAGCAATCATGTCAACTAAAAATAAAACCTTCAACAAGCTCAAATTCACAGCTATCAATGTCTCAATCATCAATCCAGTACTCAATACATAATTTTCAAAATCAATCACCCATATACCAAAAATCAGCATAAAAAACAAGTAAATTTGCTGCAGCCTGTCGAACATAAAACCACTGGCTCGAACCCACCAACAGATTTGTGCTAGTTCGAACCAGCAATGCAGTTCCTCTCAAACCAACATATCTGCAGGCTTGAATTTCGAACCTAGCAAATTATCTTTCATTTTACACAAACCAGTAGAAATTATGAAATTTTTAGCAACAATATGCTTTCAAATTTCAGTTCAAATATAAGATACATACCCTTTTTGTATGTAGATCGGTTTTGGAAGAAAGAGGAAAGATTAGGGCTAGAAAGAGGCTGTAGTTGAAGGGTTGAGAAGAGAGAACGGGGTGGAGGGACTGTGAAACTAAAAAAAATCACTTGATTTCAGGCTTCTCCGAGGGGTGCAGCGTTGGATTCCGGCGAAGCAGTGGCAGAGAAGATAATTGTAGGAGGTTTTCTGGGAAGAAAATTGGCCAGCTTCCTATGGAAGGTGAGGGGTCGGCGGCAATTGGTTTTAGGTGGCTCCGTCACCGGCTGCTTCACAGTCGGATATTTAATTAACAAGTATTATTAGTCAAATAAATTAACGAAATCAAATAAAGTAACAATCTTTTGAAAAGTAATTTTTTTTGAATATCTTGATATAGGTCGTGAGATATATGGATCAGAGTTGGATGTATAAGAGACGTACCACACTAGAATGTTTGAATGAGGTTGAAGAGTTTATAAAATTTGCTGAGGATAATAGAAAAAAGAAAAGGGAAGAATTTATGGCTTGTCCCTGCCGCAATTGTAAGAATTCGAAAAAGTATTGTAACTATATGGAAGTGAAGCACCGTTTGATTAAGCGTGATTTTAACGAAGGTTATACGCGGTGGTTTTAGCATGGTGATGATTTACTTCCTTAGATGAGCACTAGTGACAATGAGGGTGCTCAGAAGGAGAACACGGTAAATAAGAGTGATGCGATTAATGTGGATAGAGAAGATAATGATAACGTCCATAATGACCGGATTGATGAAATGATGCGTGATATACAAGATGATTTCACTGAGGCTCCGCACATTTTTGACAACTTATTCTTCGATTCTGAAAAGTCTTTGTTATGTAATAAGTTTACAAAGTTTTCTGATGTGTTCAAATTGCAACGACTTTGTGTCATTTCAATAGTACTATCACTGTATAGGAACGACATTTTTATGTCGCTTCAATAAATTGGTCTACAGAAACGACTTTGAGGTCATCTCTATAGGGGTCGCCCCTACACGCTCTTCTTCTTGTAGTTAATTAGTTGTAGTCCTACCTCTATCAGCACATAATACTTATAATTTATAGAATATGGGCATTACACCTTTCCTATTCTCTCTGTGCCCAAAATACAATGGTAGATGACTAATCGACGAAATTTATATACTGAAGAAGATAAGTCTTACAATTAACTTCTAGGCTTGGTACATAGCTACGTGCGGCAAAACCAGATTCTCATAGCCGCTAAAAACTCGGCTACATCTTGTAGAGAAGAGGCATATGAAGATATATGAGTTGTTAGAATCTAGACTCGGCTACTTTCTAATGCTTTATCGTCTCGTCTAATTATAATGAGCATTGTACTAGAGTGGCTAATTGGTGTAAGTTCCCTTTAATAGCATGTAGTTGTCCTTGAACCCTTCATAATCCGTTCAACCTGCACAAAGTCCGTTCGATCTCTGGGTCAAACAACAACAGATTTTGATTTGAGGATCGGGTATTGGTTACTCAAAACAAGAAAATAACAAAAATAATTATAAAAGTACAATTAGTTAAAACAAAAATACTCAAATTAATCACATTGTTCCCTGGCAACGGCGCCAAAAATTGGTCGCGTGTCAAATGCGTTAAAATAATAAATACCTTATTCCACTAAATTTAAAAAAATTTGTAGAAGGAGAGAGTAATGGTTGAATCCACAGAGAACGTTGGATAAATCTAAACATCTCCTGTCAACTAGTAAAAGGGGAGGGTTTTGTGTAATATTGAACTAAAATTAATAGAATCAAAGAATAAAACAAATTATGAATATTCACAAAGACAAGTAAGAAAATAAACGGTAACTCTAGTTTTTGGTTCAGTTGTGCACTTCACATAGATAGTAATCAATTGTAATGTTGTTCCTACTTTCTTGTAAAACTATCAACTCTTGGCAACAATAAGCTATGCTGCCAGGATTTTCCCTTAAGTGTGTCTATTAAAATAAGTTCTCCAATAGACATAATCGTTTGGACAACTTAGAACAACCTCTCCAGATTTAGAATAACAATTGCATGAGGAATTAGGAAAGTAATTTAATATAAATGATAAATTCACAAGCTCGATCTATTTAACTTAGACTGTGTTATTCCTAATGATTAACAATGTTACGGGGATTAGGAGAAGCAATAATTACGGATTGAATCTCAACTCTAAAAATAGAACATTAATCATTCAATGTAGTAGGCCTAAACTAAGTTAAACAATCAATATTCATAATCATGAAAAATAGAATAACACAAACAATTTCACAAAAGAGTACGAAACAACGCTAGTGGAATGAATCATCATTAAAAAGAGGAAAAAACTGATGAAACCATCCATTTAGATGAATTCTATCATCATCATCCTCATGGGGGGCCCC
>CAVNYN010204685.1:0-16261 GCA_963692815.1 Nyctanthes arbor-tristis
ACGTGTGCTCTTCCGATCTACCATAATTCTACAGATCTAAACAAGTCGACCAGAAAAGCCTTAGCCGTTCGGTTGTGACTTGCCAAAACAAGGAGGCCGTAGAGTCCCTTCCTTCGTGAGCTTATCTTTGCCTCGAGTTTGTAGAAGGGAGGGTCTCTCCTAGATCGGAAGAGCGTCGTGTTAGGATTCTTTCTATACTCTATCTCAGCTTTACCTTGTTCTTTCTTAGTAGCCTCCGCACGAGCAAGCACAAACTTCATGAGAACCTTGTTGTTGATGTGCGCCATTTCTACAATAGCTCAACACAAATACTTAGAAGTGAAAGCAAAAGATGCAAACAAAAAAGCTAAAATGCTCGACCTACCCTTCATCCCGATACTGGCCATCTTCAAGATAAGAGTAGTGAGGAGGTCATGAGCAGCCTCACAAATGAGCCCATTATAACAAATTCTCATGGTATAGGCGACCAAATCCATATTCATTGATCTAAGCTTGTTGAACCACCTCAGATCTATAGTAGCCCATCTATTGGGAATGAGCAAGCCACCATCAATAGGCCTAATGTGTAAAAAAAAAAAAAAAAATCCTCTCTCCATCTAGTTCGAGAAGATGGAATCCATGGCAGCATCTGTTTTTAACAACCCGACATATAAAAGAAGCATCTATTGGTAATGTTAGGCTTGAGGTTGAAGCAAATCCTAAAGACCTCAACACTAGGGTCAATGCCCATAGCCTTCATTAGAATGAAATAATAGGAAATTAACCTCCAACCTTTATCATCACTTGCCCCGGACACACTTCAATTTCAAACAAAAAGTCCAAGAAAAATGTGTTCAAGGTAAAACAAGGACCTGAAACTAGTTGAGATTTATAGACAGTTACCTCACTCTCCTCATACTAGTGGGCCAAGTCATATGGACCGGGCACCCTATACGTGTAATGGGGAAACAAATCATACTTACGTATAAACTTCACAATCTGATGCTCTTTCATCCTACTTCTCTCACTCACAAACACATTGCCTAATCTATCATTAACGTCCTCATCATTATCCTCCTCTTCACTTTCTACCTCAACCACGGAACCATTAAGAAACCCCCAGAATCGACCTCTAAAGGGTCATCTACATCATCAATTATCCTAAGGTTATCAGTTTGCGTCATCCTACTAGCCATCTTAAAACATAATGATTAAACACAAATGGAACCTTACCTAATGCTTCTAGATGGGAAAACGAGAAAAGGAAATCACAGCTGATGAAAAAAGATCGAAATAAAACCTAAAATTGAAAGAAGGTCGCCCAAGTTGAGAAGCAAACAGTCGCCCAAAATTGCTAAAAGGTCGCCCAAATTTAGAAGTGAATAGGTCACCTAAAATTGCAAGCATGTCCCTCAAGTTGAGAAGTAACAGGTTGCCTACACTCGAATTAGGTCGACCCAAAGGTGTAGGTGATGCGAATGGCTTGCAAACTACCAATTTCTTAAAGAAAATTCCACGCCTGAAACCTATATTTATACTCACTTGTTCAAACTCCAAGGTGACATGAGCCTTCTATGCATGATGTTGAGTATGTTGGAGGAGAAAATAATTCTTTGTCATGCATGATTCCTTTATCTTGCGAGATGATACATTCTCTCACAAGACAAATCATTTCCTCACAAGAAAAGCACTTTTCCTCTCGAGAAAGCTTGTTGTTCTCACAAAAAATAAGCGTCTTAAGGAGAAATGCTTTCAAAGAAAGATGCGTAGGTTACTAATTCTATTCATAAAAATAACGAGAGTCAGTTTCTCTTTGCATATTAAGGTCAACCTCAACCTCATATACAAAGGGGCCTATGATAAGGGTAAAATTCGACTAGCAAGAATTGGGCCTTCGCCTTCTTAATGGGCTTATATTAGTTTAAACTAGGGAGCCTAATCACAAGCCCATTATGGTATTATTTCGTCATATTACCTTTAGTTTTATATAAACTAGTATAACACCGGTGCGATGCACGAGTAGAAAAAAGTTTGAAATTTAACTATGTAAAAGTTTTTTTAATGAATTTACAATAGTTGAACATATTTTAAAAGTGTAAAAACACAATGTGAGTACCAATGGAGGAAATAGCATTAATGGTAGTACCAATCCAATATACTTATATTGAAAAGACAATTCATATTCATTCCACAATTCATATGATGCCTCAGTGGAAGAGGTCTATCCTCAATATTCAATATATTCGTAGCCACAATTTCAACTAAGAATCTATAAAAGAAATAATGGATATTAAGACATCAAAGCATGCATAGTCATGTGAGAGAAAAATTTGCTTCCGCAAACAATAAATTCATACTCTCTCATGATAAAATGATCTTGTGTCAAAATAGAATTCATTAACATGATATGTAAAAAAACTCACAGAATGATATGAGTAGGATTATGTCATTTAATAGAGGAGCATTATTAAAGTAAATTAATACTAGAAACAACAAGAAATTTCAATTAATTAGTTCTCCGTCCCAATTATTTGGTCTCATTTTCTTTTTTAGGATGTACCAAATATATGGTCCCATTCTATATTAAAATGTCCAATTTTACAAATCTAACCTTATTTAATACTTTAATTATCATTATTAATTTTAAATTTTACTCATTAAATAGGGATAAATTAGGAATACGAATCAGAAAATGTGCCTTTCTAATACACAATTCTTAATTCTTGTGAAAAACCAAGTGGGATCAAAAAATCAAGATAGAGGGAGTATGTATAAATTCATTGACGGTCCTCAACATGTACACATTGGGTGCCACTAATGATAAAATGTTGATGCAATTAATATTTAATACTATTAATTTAATAATTATTAATATTAATTTCTATGTAATAATATTATTATTAAAATATTGCATTGCAGAAGAAGACCAGCTTGTGAACAAATAGTCTTCGAAATTCTGTAGATATATATAATTCAGTATAAATATGCCCCAAATTTAAAAAAATAAAAGAGGCAGATGAAATTTCAACATTTAATGCCATACATCCGTAACTTCTAAACATTATTTGATTTATCAAACTCAAAAAGAAATAAAAAATCAGCAGAGGAGATGTAAATCAATGATTCTAAGGTGGAACGGAATGGAAGACCATAATTAACTACTTGACAATCAAGGAAAATGGGTCCTTCAAAATGTTATTTGCTCGGATATGTACTTGGACGACTTGATGTTGGAGACAAAAGAAAACACAGTTTATTAAATTGGGAGATTTTGGTATAAAGGTAAATAAATTGAATAAATGCTAAGATGGGGATTTGAGATAATTGAGGAAGAGAATAAAGGAAGTAAAAGGTAAAAGTGTGTTGGCAAGGGAAAAAAATTTAAAACAAAAAAGGAAAATGACGTCATTAGTGATATCATCAGTTTGGCTAGAAAACCCCAGTTAAACTTCTTTTGATATAGATATACTAGTATTTGCACCCGTGCATTGCATGAGTAGACAATCTGGAGGGAAAAAAAAGATAATAGAGGTAAAAGTAGACTTGTTTTTGAACATTATGTACATGTATGACAAACCTGAACAAATGTTGAAGATATTTATTTCATCCTCAGGAAATAATAATAATAGATTTTGTATTACAATAATTAAATCGATGACTTGATATATGCCCAGTTGTAATTAGTGTTCGGTATTTCCTTCAATGTAACAATAGGATGCATTTTATTATCAACTTCTTCATGTAATGTTTGAGTTGAAAATGAAGACGCATGGCTGACCTGGTAGGAAACCTCATTCTCACCTAGCATAGAAAGAGAAAACTTTGGAAAAATATAAAAAAATGAATGAAATATATTAAGAATTCAAAGTACTAAAATGGGCAATTGTCAAATAATCTATTAGTACAGTGATATGAACCAACTTGTCTCTAAAGTCATCAACCTCTCTACATGAGTTATTAACCAAAAGGTGAATATGATTACACAACGTATTAGTTATGTCCATCTCGGTGCATACATATACATGATAAAGTTAATAATGATAGAAAAAATGGGAATGAAAATTACTCGAGTTGATATAGTAGCATATTTTTCTTTGAAAAAGTTCAAGCAGCACTTTTGCAATAACACAATCAGAGGTTTGTTGCTAGCGCATTCCACGTAATCATTCATTGTAACAATAAAACCACCCCAAAGTGTGCAGTGTAAGCGTTTCCCGTGTTAGGAGTTAAGTAGTAAATATGGAGAACAACAAAATTTAGCCAAACACCAACAGATAAAGTAGGAAAAGTTTTGAATACTCTAAGTCTTCCATCTGCATTTGTAATCTGTTAGCATTGAGTCTTTTGAAGCCCCCATCTAGATGTTGCATCATATACAACACAACCATTAATATCTATGAAAAATTTAATTAAAAAAATAACAGTCCGCATAAATCTATTAAAGTCTACACATTGCCAACCATATAATAAAAAAAATTGAATACGACCATACCAAATAAAGGTGCTTTATCATCTATAACTGCATACTTTATCTCAGGATATGGTCTGAATTTATAAATATCGGAGGGGAATTAACAACCACTCAATAGGAGGACAACCGTCTTCTCACATAGGGTAACTCTGAAATTTGAATGGATGGCCAGTGACGATGAGTGCCTTTATTATCCCTTACACTAAAGTTATTAATACTATAAACATTTCTCATTTTGATTTCCTTATCAAATCTATTGGTTAAATCCCCCGAGCACACGCTTGAAGGCAATCACCCTAACAAAGAGTGGTATTAATCACTAAAAGCAACATTGCATAAACATGTGGAAAAATAAAAATAACCAAAAGAGTTATTAATTGAAATATGTAACTCAATGAACACACATTTGTTAGAAATAAAAAATGGCATGTGTAATAGTACAAAAAATTAAATAAATAAAACCAAAATAGCTATAATGAATAACAAAACTTAGGTTTAAAAATGATTAAACACGTGGAAAGATTTAAACATTTCAGTCACTATATTCTTCAATATCTCATCAAATGCAAAAAGACAAAAGGAATCATTAATAACCACAACCATACATATACTGAGATAGAAACTTGAAAGGAAATGTAACTTAATCCGATCTTCCAAGAAAAATTTAAACTTGATCGTGTAATTGTTTTTCTCCAATTTCCAATCGAAATTAACAAAAAAGGGAAAAAAGTAAATGGTACTCATAACATAAATTTATAACATAACCTATTCAAATTTGTTATCACAAACAAATAAATGATAAAGGCAGCTGTGAAAAATATGATAACATAATAACTTCTTGTAACCATATTAAATACTAACTGACAAATATAAATTCCAAGACACATCATGGCCCAAATATTTAGCCATTCATTTTCCAGCGTAATGCACTCTAGTGCTCCAATCCATCCTTTTCCTACTAATGTTTTTTATCAGGGTCGATTGCGTTGAATCGAGTTACAACTTGAAAGGGAAAAAGATTGTTAAAATAAAATAGTAACCATGATGACTAAGCACAAGTTTGCAAAAGAGATTGTCAGTGGAAGAAGAAGAAGAAGAAGAAGAAGAAGAAGAAGAAGAACAACAACAACAACAACAACAAAAACAACAAAAACAACAACAATAATAATAATAATGCAATTTATAGCGGATGGTTAGAACCAATTTAGTTTCCATCCCACTTTGAAATTCAACAAAAGATTTAAAAAATGTAAAGATAAATAAAAAACACTGAAAGGAGACTAATCATATTGAAAATTAGGACTACATACTAAAAATTAGGAATCTAATTAAGCATAAAATGTGTAAAATAGAACAACATATCGCCTATAACAATGATATGGGCGGATTTTTAGGTAATTGTATATGTACATAGCAATCCCTTCCAGTTAGAGCAAGATCTCCTAGAAAATTACCCCAAATATAAAACACATATAAACCCCCTAAAAGATAACTTTGGTAGATTTGCAAGATATGGAAGGAACTGAAAACATTGTTAAATAGTAGAATTACAAAGGTCATTGGAGTCTTAAAAAGGAAAGTAATAATCATTGAATAAAAAAGATGGGGATGAATTGCATATATGGAAAGTAGATTTCCAGTAGCGTTGAAAAGAGAGAAATGGAATAAGGGTGAAGGCGTAAATGGAATATGTGGTTAAAATCAAAACGTATGTACTAGGGAAAAAACTGAAAAACAAAGGAAAAAAAAAACTTTAAAAATAAATAAAACACAATAAGTATTGACATACGAATGGTGTCAGCAAGCATTCAGGTGGAAAGCTGCTATTAGATTACTGTTGATTTAGGATAATATAGATTGATATCAATAAAGGTTAGCACACCCCCAAAGTAACTTGCTCTCATTTTATTCACTTTTTATATTTTCTTTTTATCTTCTCCTACAAGCACTTACTCCCACACCAGAGGGTCATCTCTTGAGGACTTCTTTGCAGGTTGCCGCACTCGTGAGGTGATCAAGCAATCGTCCAGGTAGCCCAAAATTTTGACTTGGTCAGTTATAATAATTATACAAATTCAACCATTGTCCTATCGGAAAACATGGACCTGACTCTTGGTTCTATGATTTTTTTAATATATTTGCATCTCCATTGCATATGCATCTTTTGTTGGTTAAACTTTAAACTAGTCATAAACCCGTGCATTGCATGGGATAATAAAAAAACGTTGGAATTATTTGTCATACCCCGTGAACATATTGATTTTCCAAAAATCCATCGACTCAAGGATTTGGTATAATTGTTGAGCATCTAGATTTTCACAATGGTAAGACATCATTGAAGAATCACTTTGTGTATGTTCTTTTTGCATGTTTTGTCTGCTCAAATGAATTGAAATTTCATAGTTTTAACTATGGGTGATTTCTTTAGAGTACTTAAATTACAAATTGAGATATTTAACAAGATTACATGTAATCCATTTCAAAGAAGTATCATCCGCATTAAAAATCAAACAATTTCATATTTATTTGCAACATGAGTACTTTAAAGCTTCAATATCTAAAGTAAAAATAGTAAATTATAGGCTATCTCACATTCACATAAAACTATATGCAATACCCTCTGATGCACGTATTAAACTGAATGCAATTAGTATCACTGTATAGAATGAATCGTCCATATATTCCCTCTAGGATCCTCATGCTTTTATCGAACAAGAGCTAAAGAAAATAAAAAGTAAAAGTAATGGTTCTTTGGAGTTCCAAAGCTAAACAATTGGGAATGATGGAAAAAAGGTTATGTATTGCATAATGACATTGTTCATGCTGTTGAGCCATCTATCATAAATAATATGGAATGGATATTGGATTGAAGACGAATATTTCCCCAAAAAATGATGATAAAATTAAATAAAATGCAAAAAATAGAAAAAAATGGACAGTACCATCAGATGTTAATATTTATACATGCATACGATCAACAAAAGTGCAAACTCAAGGATATGCATGTTCTTTCTCTTATATGCTAAACAACCAAGTCAAAATAATAAAGTAAAATAATTTTCTAACATCAACTTGCTCCCCATTCCTCTATCATCATCTTGTTACCACAGCGTATAAAAAGATATGGTTACAGCCCTTGAATTTGTACAACACTCAATATCAATCTTATACAATACTAAAGTGTTTTATTTAACCAATTAACTATTGAAACAAATAGCTCGCAAGTTCCTATGCATAAGCAAGTGTTTAGCTTCATCATCAAATCCCCTTTGACAAATAACCAAGGCATCACCTATTATGGCAAGTGCTAAGCCTCATCATCATCCTTGCATTTTCTAACCATATAATCAAAGTATTTCTACTCGTGTTGACGTAATGTTTGAAATTTTCAACTATATCAATGTCAACCTTATGCTTAGTCTTTAGCTTTAGTGGCTTAAACGGATGGGATCAAAATTGCAATTTTTTCATCCCCAAATTGTTGTGGCATATGAGGATGACTCGTTATCTTCATGGACAATAATCCGTTATTATCTTTTCTGTATCCTCCAATTTTCCGCCCACCTTCCCTGGACTTCAATTTTATCAATATTTAATATTTAGGAAACATGCATATCAAGTACATTCGATAGAAATCAACAAAAGAAAAAAAAAAACAAATGGTTAAAGCAGAATAAAATTGCAAATAAATCAGTAAAACGTAGGAGGGATAGGGGAAAAACCACAATAATGTCAGAAGCAACAATGCTAGAGAAGCAAACGTGGATACCAATCAAAACAAGGGATGGATATGCAAAAGAAAAACTTGACACCCATATTTTTAACTAATGGCATGCCCTACCCGTTCGCTAGTATCCACGCATTTATGTTCCATGAATTTTTCTCTCTCGGATATAGGGTATAAAAAAAGTTATCCAAAAGCAAAAAGGCAAAACGGCATAGTAATGCATACCTCAACTAATTTACTGGATATTTCCTCAACAGATTTCTCAGCTGCTAAGCATGGAAATTGCCCGGAAGAAAATGTAATTAAAATATTTAAGTCATTAAAAAGGCATCAACTTGCTTTAAAGTATATTCTTGAAAGAAGTCTGTCAAGACAAATGATAGCCAAGTAAGCCATTTGGAATATTGAATCCAAGCAAATAACTTTTTTACATTAAAAGATAAATAATTGTACAATCCTTCTATGGAGTCCATTGGACACCATTGAATACAGTGGCAAGCCCCTATTAGACATATTGGGGTGCTCCAATGGACTCCATAGAATACACCCATAATTGTATGCAAGAAATTCTGAAATCCACAAAGATGAAGAATCTTCCAGTGCATGACGAGCGAGAAAAAAAACTTGAATTAGGTAAGTAGTGTTAGAAAATGTTAAAAAAAAAAATACACTGAAAGCACACTAAGTAGTTGCCGCCAAGGCGAACTGCAATTGCCTGAACACCGTGTATCCACTTCTTTTCCACAAGGATTTGGGGGGGGAGAGAAGGTAGGGATTCATGTTAAAAGCTAAGTTTTTATCAGAAACCATAGATGTAGGTCTTCGGTTTTCACCTTCTTTGCCGGATTTTACTCTACCGATTTGATCCTTTCCTCTTCCAATTGCCAAAAGATCGATCCTGAAGTAAAAAGATAAAAGACAATTAGGAGAAAATAAAAACAAAAATGGAAGAGGAAAGGGTTAGAATTAGGGGAAAAAAGAGTTCTTTACATAAAAGGTCTTTTTTTATGTGTCTAGCAAAAATACTCCTTAATTGAAAATAATTTCAAAAATAACATTTTCTATTTCAAAACTACCCTAATCCAATTTTAATTAAAATTTAATTCTTTATTAATTATTATTTTTTATAAATTATAATAATTATAATATACTAAAAGTAGAAATTTTTTTAACCACAAAAATAGTCGTCTTTATGTACCATACTGCCAACAATACTTTCAACTTTGGACTACTGCCAACCACCGACGCCGCCATGCCACAAACACACTAACAATGTTACCTTTCCGAAAAAAATATTACCATCCTGGAAAATTATTACATTAACAAATAATAAACAACGAGATGGAAACAACCCTCGATAAATGGTAGCAAAATGTTAAAACATAGGAAAATAAACAAAACAAAAATCAACTGGAGGATATAACAATCCCGATAAATGGTAACATAGGGAAAATAAACAAAAAAATAACTGGGAGATTGCAACAACCTCGATAAATGATAACATATAAACATAAACAAAAAAGAAATCAATCGACATATAATAACAACCCCGATAAAATACCCAACTAGGCAGAAAGGCATAAACTTTACCTAAATGTATAAAGAGTATAGAAAGAACAGAGGAAATTCGTAGCAGAAATTGAAAGGGATTGATAACAAAAGGATAGCAAAAGCTACAGAGAAGAAAACAGGAAGACACGGGCGTGATGAAACAAGAAAGGGAATAGAGCATCGGACTTTCCCCAAAACCCAAAGCTTTACATTTGCATTATGTGACTTGTGATGCAAATAAATCTTAATTTTCTGCCAAGTTTTGTTTGATCATGCAACAAAGATGTTTTTGACATACAAACAAATTTGAAAATGGGATTATTAATCTTGGAGATCTAATTTTAAAGCTTGATGGAACACCTCAAATTTGCATCTCTGTCAGAAAATCATCTGTCGCCTAGGCACGGCGGTAGGTGGAGGTTGCAGTAGGTGGTGGTGGTAGTGGGGAGTGGTGGGGCGCGTGGCGGCAGTGGTAGTAAGCTATTTCTAAACCGTTCAAAACCCTAATCCTAATCAGCAAAATTTCTTGGAATTCCCAACTCCAAATGGCTATTTCTATTCTCCAGAAACTCTTCAGACACCAATCTCTTTTGGCCACAAAAGTCATTACCAACCTCAACAAACCTATCCGCCACTGTAACCGCCACTACAACTACTGCAATCACCAACCCAAATTCCTATCCAAACTAGGCTATTGGATCGTATCCCTTTACCGGATCAACCTAAGCTAGAAGAAGATTCAAAAGCGAAAATAGTATGTAGTGGCAGGGCAAGTCGCGGCCGCTACTACCGCTAATATTGGCTGTAATAGTGCGGTGGTGGGGTGTTATGGTGCTACGCAGTGGTAGCGGTAGATTGTGGTGGTGGGAGCGGCAGGTGGTGAGGCATGCGGCGGCGGCGGAGGGAGGTTTGTGGTGGTGGTGGTTGTGGGGCATGGCGGGGTTGTAGTGTTTGAGTTGTTTTACGTATATGTGTGTGTGTGTATATATATATATAGATATTTATATATACACATATGTATAAATCTAGGGTATAAATAGATGAATCAATATTAAAATTAATTACAATGATTTATTAAAATAATAAAATGGTAAAATAAAATAAAATGATTTATTAAAATAAAATAATTAGTTGTATAAAAGTAATACAATGGGTATACAAGCAAATAGTTTGATATGATAGTGTAAAAACGATAGGACTAAAAAAAGGAGTGGAATGTTTAATTTCCTAAAAAAAAAAAAAAGTAAATTGCATTGGCCAAATTGAACACTGCAGAGAGCCCAAATCAAACCCCAATACAATTACCTATGTAAAGCACATCTCAGGAAAATCGCTATCACTCCCGAAATTCAAATCAGTTGCCGTAATTACAACAGACTTACCTTGCAAAAGACAACACCCCCCCAACACGGCCAAAAAAAAAAAGAATTAGATCAAACAAAACCTGGTGCAGAGCAATTCCGATAATTAAGAAGAAGAAGAAGAAGAAATCGGGAAAAAAATGAAACCCGACAGATTAAACCTATTCTTTACCAATTAACCCCTGAACGGCTATGTCAAATTATAAAATTATCCCTCGCTTATGGAACCAGAAAAAAAAAGCGGGAAAACACTGCCAGAGACTTAAGTATCTTAATTATATGTGTGTGTGTGTGTCTATATATATATATATAGATATGTAGATTCTTGAAAGAAGTCTATCAAGACAAATGATAGCCAAGTAAGCCATTTAGAATATTGAATCCAAGTAAATAACTTTTTTACATTAAAAGATAAATAATTTGTGGCACATATTTTCACATTGAAACAAATAATTGTACAATCCTTTTATGGAGTCCATTGGACACCATTGAATGCAGTGGCAAGCCCCTATTAGACACATTGGGGTGCTCCAATGGACTCTGTAGAATACACCCATAATTATATGCAAGAAATTTTGAAATCCACAAAGATGAAGAATCTTCCATTGCATGAGGAGCGACGGAAAAAAAACTTGAATCAGGTAAGTAGTGTTAAAAAAAATAAAAAAAGCCAAAAAAAAAAGAAGGTACACTAAAAGTACACTAGGTAGCCACCACTAAAACAATCCACAATTGCCCAAACACCATGTATCCACTTTTTTCCACAAGGAATTTGTTGGGGGGAGGGGAATCTTGTTAAAAGCCAAGTTTTTACCAAAAACCATAGACACAGGTTTATTGTTTTAACCTCTATTGCTAGATTTTACTCCATCAATTCGCTCCTTTCCTCTTCCAATTGCCGAAATATCGATCCTGAAGCAAAAAGATAAAAAAAAATTAGAAGAAAAGAAAAATAAAAATGGAAGAGGAAAGAGTTAGAATTAGGGGGAAAAAGCACAATTGCATTGCCAAAATTGAACACTGCTGAGAGCCCAGATCAAACCCAAATACAATTGCCCGTGTAAAGCACATCTCAGGAAAATCGTTATCACTCCCAAAATTCAAGTCAGTTTCCATAATTACAACGGACTTACCTTAGAAAAGACAACCCTTGACATGGCAAAAAAAAAGAATCAGATCAAACGAAATCCAGTGCAAAGCAATTTCGATAATTAAGAAGAAGAAGAAGAAGAAGAAGAAGAAGAAGAAGAAATCGGAAGGAAATGAAACCCCAATAGATTAAACCTATTATTTACCAATTAACCCCTAAACGACTATGTCAAATTACAAAATTATCCCTAGCTTATGCAACTAGCAAAAAATGTGGGAAAACAGTGCCAGACTTAAGTCTCTTAATTATATACTAGTTTTTCACCCATGCATTGTGTAGGAAATTGTCCAAACAAATTATAACTAAGTATTATATGTAACTATTATTTAGAATAAAAAGTTTTTGATAATTAGAATAGAATGTTTAAGTCCTGTATTTCTGAACTCATTATTAGTATGATATACTCGATATATAATGGTATTGCGTGACACTCTAAAATCATGAATTTTATATTACTCAACACCTACCATGTGATATCTATTTGTACTATGGCGACTTAATAACAATGAAATATTATCAACTAATCAAGAAACAATTAAAATAGTAATGAATATATCAATACAAATACAAAATGTACCCAAGACATTAAAAAATCACAATCTAAAAATAATCGATTAACTAATACAAATTACGAAAAACTTCTTTGTACACAATATTTACAGTGGATTTGCTTGGATGACCTGTGTGATCACAAATAAATATCTTTACACCTCCCCGACTGGTAACTCTAGACACATCAACAACGAAAAGTAATCAATTTAAAAAAAATAATCAATTTAAAAAAATGTTACAATATGTTATGTTAGTACAAAATCGTTTGTTATTTGGCATTCCTAATTTTTATTAAGTGTCAAAATATTTGTGACTTATTATGCATGACTTGTGTAACGTGTTATATTATTTTAGCATGCAAATTTTAAGTTAGATCATGTCTTGACCGAGATTAGGAAGGTTATGGCGTGTGTACCTTTCTTGAGCACAAGAACGTTAGTTTCATGCAAGTTATAAAGTTACTTAATTTGTGTTATACATTAGTTACCATATTTCATTAGGGTTTAACTTCTTGCATGACAAGTTTGTTTTAGACAAGGAAATTTTACGTGCTTAAGGTATATTATGATTCTAACTTTTCTTATCGTGTTCTACTTGGATTTGGTAACTTTATGTTACACAAGAATTCAAAGTCCTATCCTATTTAATCTCTTGTAGGTCGAACGATGAAGATGAGACGACAAGCAATAATTATTCTTGCAATATTTCGAGAGCTAGACCGCAAGGAAAACTAACACTGCCTATCTGCGAGATTTAATCTTGCAATTTGGACCTACATGTCTTAAAACTGTGTTTGTTTGGCAAAACCCTACGTAGTGCATTGATTGGAGATCATACATGTGTGAGGGACTATCCACACAAGATTGAAGAGTGTTAGGAGTTCTTGTTTCCCACGATGAGTCCAGGTGGATTCTAGAAGGCTTGATGTACGTTCCCGTGGGAGCGCTATAGTGAGAGGACAAGAGCAGCGCATGTTGCCACATGTCAAAAAGCGTAAAGAAGGGAGTTTCTTTTATAAGTTTTTCCTTTTGAATATTTAGTGTATATTGCGATATCACTAAGTCTCTCAAGTTGTACTAAACTCTTATCTGTGTTAGTAGATTATTTGTCCCGTGGCAAGGGTGCCCGCAGTTTTTCGAGTTGGGTTTCTACGCCAACAATTTTGGTGTTTTTAATTTCCGCATACATACCTGAGCTAGACATATCTAAGTCGGGTTACACTTTACACCAGATTAATTGATAAGTAGCTAGGTAGGATACATCCTGATTAAAGCCTAGATAACCATCATATTCACATGTTAGATGAAAAGTAAGTACAAAGAACTCTCTACTATATATCCTTAAACTACTAATATGGCAGAGGAAATGACATTTAGAGCTCAACGAATACACAACCCTAGCAAATATGCAAATGGGGTGATCTGATTAGCTACTCTTATCTCGCTTGTAATAATCAAGTTATGATCCTACAACTACAAAAACGAACCAAAAAACAAATCAAATTATGAAAGTTAACATTCAACAAATTAACAATTAGGATAAAAGTAAATGGACCATTGCGTTGAGCTACTCTTCTAGCTTTGTTGCCATAGTCCTCAACTTTTGCCCAAGTAACTAGTATTTATTCCAAGAAAACTCTTCACTTAAGAAATGAAATCCATGAATATAAGATATACACAAAGAAATAAAGCTCTTCCAAATTAGAAAAGAAAAGGGGAAAGAATACTTAATTACATTGCAAAATAAAAAGCCAAAGTATAATTAAAACACAACTAACCTATACGATCTACTAAAATCCATAGAAAGTACAAATAAAATTTATTCAATCAAACAACAATTTGTAACTTTACCATCAAAACCAATCCTTTTAACACTCAGAAATTTCTTCCAAGAATTGGTTGGAGAAATGAAGTGTGAAACTTACCATGGGAATCTTCTTAATGTGAATATCAGACATTGGTTTGTTTGTAATAGGAAAAGGAGAAAGTGGGCAACCCTAAACACCAAGCAAAAGCCTCAAATCCTACATCTTGGCCAGAGCAATATTGTTTCCATAAGATCCACCACCTCCATATATACAGCTATGTCCAACTCTATGGACAGTCCATCCCCCAACAAAATACTGTAAAGTTAGAACACATAATAAATGTCATCAATATCAAGTGCTTCATTTGCATAGTCATCAATCACAAAATGAAACAAAGAAAAATTATTTAGCTCCATTTACACACTCATCAACATAGGAAATTGCCAAATGAAACAAAGAAAAATTATCAGCCAAGTCCTAACACAAATATTCAGCAGCCAGAGCGTCTTTGGGGTAATTGATGAGAGTACTCAAAACAAAATTCATAAAGGAAAAGAACCTAACCACCTTTTGAAACCCAATATCATGAGAAATTAAAGTCTAACCATGCATTTGAAAGAGTAATAGCATAATACAATAAGATAAAATAAATAAGCGTTACCTAGATTGATTATGATTCATGATGAACGGGATCAAGTACAATGTGGCATTTCAACATATCTTGCATCATTCATGACAAAACATCTTTTACTATTATTCAAATTGGCACCTATTTTAATATGTGAATGGCTAATAGATCTAGATAAAAAAACATCTACGTTTTTTTCATAAAGCATCTCCATGGAACATGTTTCTCATATGAAAATTTTCAAACAGAATACTCCTATAATTAGCAGGTTATATAGAGACGAAGAAATATCATTGGAAATATGTATGAATACAGATGAGGAAAGCAGAACAAATGATCTTGATTTACGGTAGCTTCTAAATAAGAAATTGCTTCTAGATATCTCAGTTAACCACCAGATAGAAATCTCACCTGAATATTTTCTATGACACTTCATTATTCCAATGGAACTTCATTACCAAAATCTTTTCAAAATTTTCATAACATTTCAATGCATTATAATCTCAAGAGCGGATCAATTGCAAAATCAGATTTTTTTTCATCTGTTAGAGTCATCTCAAATTTTCCTAATGTTGCAAAAGTCTAATTTTGCAATCACTAAGAAAGGTGTCTTTAGTTTATTGAAAAGTGATTTATTTAGAGAGGTGGAATATTTGCAATGGTTTTAAGTGATGAAAATTTATATTCAAGAATCAAAAGCACAATATGTGAATGAAAAACCAAATCCAATTATGGAAATTAACATTCAATAATTAACAATTAGGATAAAGGTAAAACTTGCTTACATCTTTCATCATAGTTACACAGCTATTGCATAGTGCCTGTTCAATGAAACATTGCATTGAGGTGCTCTTCTAGCTTTGTTACCCTCAATGAATGCAGTTTCGGCGGGAAATCCGCGGTACGGTAGTACCGCAGAGTAATCTCCCATTATAATAGTCCTCAACTTTTGCCCATGTAACCCATATTTATTCCAAGAAAACTCTTCACTTAACAAATGAAATCCATGAATACAACATATACACAAAGAAACAA
>CAVNYN010204686.1:2478-21663 GCA_963692815.1 Nyctanthes arbor-tristis
CCCCCCCCCCCCCCCCCCCCCCCCCCCAAAACCTAATTCTCTTTATCCCAAATGGGCACTTCCAACTGTACAAGATGCAACCCCTTCAAATAATCTAAGCAAATCGTGGGATTTTGCGGCCTGAGCGAGGTTTTTTGATGTTTTGGTCTCTATTTCACAATTTGATTTTTTGATTTTTTTTTTTTTATCGGGCGAGGCTTTTTGAATTTTTTTTAAAATTAAATTTATGCTATATTATTGATTTGATTTATTGGTTCACTTTCATATTCACATTCCTCTAGTTTTTTTTTTTTTCATTTTTTATGTTATTATTATTGTGAGTTACAACTATTGAGATTTCCATATATGCATTTCCTACAATCTTTGTTTTTTCTTCTTTGGTTACGTCTATGTTATTTCTTATCAGATTCAATATATTTCTTAAATAAATAATAATTTTTTTAAATGTTTACATTGCCTTATCAGTTGTTTTTTCTTTCTTTGCGTTCTTTTATATTCATAGTTATAATTTAAATTAGAAGCATACTTAACTTTGAAACCCAATCTTATGCATGCTGAATTATTTAATATCATTCATCAAATCATTTTTTCCCCTAACAATTCAATATTAATGCTACTATGAGCACAAATGTGAACACACCTCGTGCGACACATGGCACGGGCTCAAACTAGTATAATAATAAAGGACAATTGGTCAAAATCAAATTAGGTTGGTCAAAATCGTCATCCAAAACTATGTCATTTTGGCCCGCGTGTTTTTATTTTTCCGCCAAAAGGACATGAAACAACATGGTTTCATGTTTTTCATACACTAATCGGTTAATTTCACAAATAGTCTCTAACTTTTGCACTTTCTATCAGTTGGGTGCTCAATTTTTTTTCAATACTATAGGTCTCCAACCTTTTATAAATTTATTCATTAAGTTATTTATAACATTTTTACTACCTTCTAAATAAAAATAAAGAATACTAAAAAATAGTAAAAATAATAAAAAAGAAAAGAAAATAATTTCATTTCACTATATCTACCTAGTTACCCAACCCACATTCTAAAGTAGTGTAAATGTCAAATTATGGTAATCATTTTCAATAGAAAAAGAAGATACTCACAATTTTACTTCTTGTTCATCCGCTACTGTCAGAAACAAAGGGAAAAAAATAAGCCCCCCCCCCACCAAAGAAAAATATTACAAGTATTTGTCATTTTCGTTCATGTTAAAGATAGAGCTAAGATAGGGTAGCTAATTAGGTTTTCTTTTTATGTATTATTTTTACTGTTTTTAGATTTTTTTTAGTTTTTATTTAAAAAATAAATGTAAAAGTGTTATAAAAGACCTTATAAGTAAAATTATAAAAGTTTGGGGACCCACAGCGTTTAAAAAAAGGTTGGGGACCCAATTGATAAAAAAGGCAAAGGTTAGGGACTATCATTTGTCAAGGTGAACTGAGAGAAGCTGAAATGGATCTAATGTACAGAAGGTGAAGGTGGCTCCAATAAAAGCTTCTCCCTTTTCCAATTTGGTGGCCCTGTTGCTCTTTCAACAGGATCCAGATTGGCGACCGAATGAATCTTTGAACAAAGATAGTGAAGGGGGATATTTCTCCAAATTTATCTGCGAACCATCCTGATGTTATACTACACCATGCAATTCCATATTTCCATTGAAGAATATAATGGAATTATTAAGTTTTCCATCTTCTGATTCTTTGAGATGAAGATGCAAACGTTGTTTCTGATTTTATTTTCTTAAATTTAACAGAGCGTTGAGAAAGCTTTGTTCATGTGTATTTCTATTTTCTCGCTTTGAGATGGAAGCTTTCAGTACTTTGTAATTCCCTCACAATAATTGGCTTGGAGAAAAAGCCAGTATTTATTTTTCTAATGGATATGGTAGTGGATTGTTTCACTTTGTTGTGTGTTTTAAAAAGCTCACAAATCTCTTGTAGAGTCTCATGGAATTCAAGAACTCTTTCTTCCCACACACGTTACAACATATAGGTTTGTGCTGAATGCTTACTTCATTACAAAAAGCTTCACTTGGGTCATAAGCTTTCCGGTTGTCCATTCGTTCTCGTGTCTGCAGCTGCATGGTATAAAGCCGCCCATCCCATTCATCTCCAAATATTGCACTGGGTAGACTTGGCCATCCCCGTCATTAGTCATTTGTCATTTGATTAGTCGTTGGAACTGGTTGATGGGTCACTATTGGTACTTGGTAGCATATCTGGATTGCCCCAAAGATGCGAATCAACAACTTTACGCCCATGAATGCTTCAGAGACTTTATTCTCCACATCAAGAGATGACAACCCTTTCATGAAATCTTCAAACTGAAGCAGAGGTCATTAGGAGTTACAGCCTGAATGGACACGTGCGAAGAGAAACAAGTATTTTGAAAAGCACCGGTCAATTCCAGCAATATTTCTCCATCGAGATCCATGCTTTCTCCCCCCCTTTCCATGGAAATTATCTTTCTTTGGACGCTCTGTCATATGTTACGGTAGTGAAAACTATTCTAGTAATCAATCTTCTTTCATTTACGCAGAAGTCAAAACTTCCTCACTAATATTATATATATGCTTTAAATAAAAATAAAAACATTTATTGCTAAATTATGCTGCATCTCGGCCAAAAGACGAGGCAAGGGAAAACAAGAAGTAGGTACATTTGTCCCTTTACAATGGGATGAGTTAAACCCATAATGGATGTCTTGCTGCCGTATTACTTTGATCATGTGTAGAAAATAGAACACCAATTTAAGCATTTTCCAACAAACTACTACAATAGATAATCTACCACATTTTGGCACTTGTCAAAAACAACATAATCATCCTCCTGTTCTGCTGAGAACATAAGATGTACTCTGCAACAAAATAATCTAACTGGGTACCGTAAAACACTAATCCCAAGCACTGGTCATCCCAGGACCATATGCCCCACCATAATTGTTATAATTTCCACCACCATAATAATCTGACCCGGCCCCACTCCGACTGTAAGAGGAATCCCTTCTAAAATCACGACCACCAAAACGTCCACCACCACGCCTAGTCTTACCTCCGTATGAAGCTCGACTTGCGTAGCGAACCAGCCAATCAGGTACCTCCTGATTGGCTTCCTGCATCAGATCAGCTAGTGGCTTTGCCAGTGAAAAATTGTTCTCATTAAAGAAAGCTGTAGCCAGTCCTGTTTTGCCAGCACGACCTGTACGTCCAATCCTGTGTACATAATCATCAATATCATTGGGGAGGTCAAAGTTCACGACATGAGCAACATGGGGAATATCAAGACCACGAGCTGCCACGTCTGTTGCAACCAAAATTGGAGTGTTTCCGCTCTTGAATGATCTCAATGCTAGTTCTCTTTCCTGGAACACAGCCATGAGCATGATGAAACAACAGCTATGCAACTAATAAAGAGTTTCAATAAGAGTAATGCTATATAGCACCACTGGTGCTAACCATCTATATGTAATATATAGTCTAGCATGTCAAAATCCATTATATAAATAATTAGTAAGCAAATATAAAATAAAAAATTTGTATAATTCACAAGGATTCAAACAGCATCACATGCAAAATATGTGCAATATTAATCCCCGCAGTTCATTGCTCCCCGATAATGCAACTTTGTGAAAATGGCAAGTCAATTTGAATCTGAGAGATTACAAACTGGATATGGGAAAGAGAACAAACTAAACATCTCATGACACCTTAGACCTAGACAAGGCTAGATTGTTTCATTGCGATGTACCTTCCAGAAAATAAAAATTCCTGTAACCAGAAGCACACTATAACAGTCCCACTTGGTGTGATTAGGTAGCTTAAGATACGCTATATGCGTGGATAAATATAATCTGGCGACTCATTAGGCAATCATGAAATTAAGAACATGGGGAGAAAAAGAAAAAGGAACATCCCCAGTAACACAATTGACTTCCCAGATTGCAGCTTTTAAGTTCCAGGCCATATCAAACAGCAAGCAAAATTGCATCCAACGAGCAAATTGTTTGCTGGCAGCATGTATCAAATTATTATCTACTCAGAATTTTAATGACTGAATCACGGCATAGACACATTAGGAAGCACCATATCCCAATTCAAGCCAAAAACTTCACCAGTGGTGATTCTTAACACCTAAAATTGACAGCATGCGCTGAGCTTATAAAGCCCACCTTAGCATTTCATTTCTATTTCAAAATAGAATTAGTGGAGATGAATGATGGAGAATTATGTAGTACATGTGACTATGCGAGTCCAATGAAATACATGGATGTAATTCGTTTGACCGATTCTATTTTGTAGTAGGAATAGAATGCTAAAGGGGGAAGCCTCCCTTCATGTAGTATAGTGATAGAAAAATCTTCACTTTTTATGCAACTTTTCTCATAGATAACAAATTACGGGAGTGTTCAGGTAACTGTCTACTACACATCATCAGTTGAGTTTCAATGCAAAATAGAAAGAAGCTACTAGATAAGAGCATAACGGTACACACACACACACATATAGAGGGGGGGGGGGCAAAAAGGTTCAGTGGTTTAAACCAACAGAAAAAAGATGCCATTAGTAAAAACAAGAAAAATTTTCGCATTTGCTTACTTGTTGCGTTCGATCACCATGAATTGTTGTAGCAGGAGATCGGAAGACACAACCAATGTTCCAATGAGTCAGCACCTTTCTTTGTTTCCACAAACACTAAAGTAAGAGATTGCTGCACACATCAATAAAAATAAGGTAATTAACTCATTGGCATGAATAGCGAAATAAACAAAACCATAAATTTTGAGAATTAGGAAGCCAAGAAAATAAAAAAAAACCAATTGAATTGTTACGAAGATGATTTATTTCAATATAAGCTCTACACTGGAGAAATTATGAGGACACTCGAAGTCTTAACATTGAGCATACTGCAAAGGGCCGGGCAGAATGTTTTGAGAGAGAGGGAGAGGTGTTTTGACTGGGTACTGAACAGAATCTGTAATAATCTTATCTATGTTTTAGAAATACAACTAAAAAAACAGTGCCAAAATAATCCAACATACAAATAGCATGCATCAACTGAAATGCAGTTAACTACCTTTCCATTAATTCCATCAGCTCTCTGTGCATGAAGAAGATCCATCAAATAGCTTCTCTTGTCCTTCTCATGAACAAATTCAACTCTTTGAACAATTAAATCCGTACTTGAACCAACCCGTCCAACAGTCAAAAATATGTAGTTGGAAAGAAAATCAGATGCCAGTCTCTGCAACGTCAACAGCCAGATATTCAAAAGATTACTATTGGCTAATACTGGTCCAATCGTTGTAGGAAGACAGTGACATTTGCTTCTTTATGTAAATACCATCCAAGTAAATAACTCATTGCCCTTACTAAATCACACTCAACAGTTAAATATCCTCTTTTGAATATCAATTTAACTACGCTCTTCTTTATTTTCTTCACTTTTTTTTCCCAAACAATTATTAATAGCATTTCTGGCTTATCTTAATTATAATTTAATGGGTAAACGTTAATTTTTATTTCCAAAATTTCAGAGGACCCACAAATACTAAACCTTTATAATCCACACATTTGGGCACAATGCAAAACTAGTACCGCTTGTATTATAATTAAGTTTAGTACCGAACAAGTCAAAGTTAGAAATGGAGAAACCCAAAAGTAAATCACTTGATGTCAAAAATCAAGGAACGACATTGCCCCACTTGCCAAGACAGCTGGCAAGAAATGCATCACTAATGCGTGAGTTCTTGATAGAAAACTTCTAAAAGCAGATATCAACCGCATAAATCTCATGTTATTTCAGGACTAACATGAGAGAAATTTTACTTATAAAAAAATGACGAATAAGAAAGTCCTTTAAAAGAGATGATGGAATAAAAAATGTAGAAAAAAGCAGAATCATCAACAGTAACAACCTGGATCTCTTTTGGAAAAGTAGCACTGAACAGCATCGTCTGTCTTTCGCCACGAGGTGGCATATCCATTTGTTCAACTATCTTTCTGATTTGAGGCTCAAAACCCATATCCAGCATTCGATCTGCTTCATCAAGAGCCAGATATTTAATCATTTGTAATGAAACTTTGGCTCTCTCTAGCAGATCAACCAATCTTCCGGGAGTTGCCACCAGAATATCAACACCTCTCTCCAGTTCACGCAACTGCAAATAAATTAATTAGCTGCAGAAAGACTTTAAAAATGGTATCTTCAAAATGTAGCTTAACACTGCAATTTTTTATTATTATTTTTTTTTTTTTGGGGCATAAAATCATTTTTTTTCCTCAAACTAATATACAATCACACGTTCTTTCAATCAAATTATTTTGCATTCTCTTCCTTTTTAACCACTGATTTTCCAGGGGAAAAAATAATCACTTTTCACAAGTTCATTTCCCAAATAATAATAAAAAACATAAACCATACAATAGCCAAAATACAATATTATTAGCATAAATTTTCAAAAGGAAAAATAAATGATGTCTAAAAATAAATAGTTGTACAAGAAAAGAATGAAAAGGGAATTTCATGTCACCTATGTTCTGGGTCACTAAGCCCGTCACTAAAATAATGACTAGAAACTGGAAGACCAAGAGCAAGACTGGATCTATTGACAACACAAACATCTGAAGTCATAAATTTAAACAGTCATAAATGCTAATCCCGACCAATTATAAAGCAACAGAAAGTTCTCTTGTCATGCATGCCTAAGAGAGCATATAGTGGTAGACGCAGATAAAATTTAACTTTCCAAAGAACCCACTTTAGCAATGACATGTAAGTGCTACCAGAGGATAGGGATGGTTCATGGATCTCTTTCCGTGATGATGAAAATTTGATACTTAGATGAACATCTATGGGAAAACATAGTACACTTATGGCAACAAGTCAAGAGTTAATTCGATATTATATTTCACAAGCAACAATATTCTAGCATTCCATAGCATGGCAACCTTATAAATTTTGAACTAAACATGTATGAAGAGTCACTACAATTTATTTAGAAAACTAGGCAACACGGAAGTAAATTTCTCTGTCTGTGAACTGTCTTTTCTTCCTTTAATCTTAAAATAGTTAACAGGTGAAAATGGGAAGATTTTTTCACGTGCCCGGTCATCCCACAAAAATTTAATAGGTCCATGCTCTCAGAGTTATATCAACATGGAACCATGTCAAAAGTCACATCAGCCTCCAACAGTGACCCCTAGCCGCTAAAACCAACTTCACTTTAAGAACACACAATAAAAATTGTTGGAATGAAATAATAATAAAAATAGAGCAAAAGCAAATAAGCAATTTTGCAAGAACATGATGGGTTCAAAAAGCATTGTATAAACATGTTTTGGCGCTTTAGGGAGAAAACCTGCTGATTTATTGGTGCCCCTCCATAAGCCACAACCACTCTGACACCCGTTTGGTAAGAAAACTTTCTAGCTTCTTCATGTATCTGTGATTGAGATGCAACACAAGGATTTTGACTTCCAATAAAATGCGCAAAAATTGGGTTAGGCATGACAACTAATATGCACTAAGTTACAAACCACCTGCATGGAGAGTTCTCTTGTTGGTGAAAGAATAAGAGCGAGTGGAAAAACAGTCCGCACTCCTTGCGGCCTTTGTAGAAAATGGCCTTGCATAATCCCATAAATAATTGGGAAGCAAAAAGCGGCAGTCTTTCCAGAGCCTGTCTGAGCACAGGCCATCAGATCTCTCCCTGCTAAAGAAATGGGTATCGCGTATCGCTGAACAGGAGTTGGCTTGACATACTTACACCTACGAATATTCAGATTCAGTGCATCCCCCAAATCTATCTCAGCAAAAGCATTCACTGGTGCCGGCACATTATCCCCACTTGTCTCCACAGGAATATCCTCATAAGCATCAAAGTTAATACCTGAATTCTCCTGCTCACCAAATGCACGTTCCGTGTCAGCATCCACATCATCATTATCAAAAGGATTGATCTCCCGTTCCCTGCCACCCCAGCCACTTCTGCCACCCCAACCACTGCTGTAGCCTCCACCATGTCCCAGTCGTCCATGATCAGGCCTGGAACCACCCCATCGCGATCTACTTGTGGGTATGCCATACTTGGACCTATCATTGCCAGATGGTGGTCCACTAAGAGATGAAGTGGGATGTTCGGATGCTGGAGATCTGTTCCGAAGGTGAGGTGGTACGTAGGTAGGCTTGGTAGGAGCTGATGTGCCTTTGTTCCCAGCACTAGTGCCAGCATTATCAGAATATCCTATCTCAACAGCGTCTGCCCATGAAGTCATTTTCCAAAATAAAATCTTTCAATATCTCTCTCGCCTAAATTTCAACAGTAGCGAAATCTCAATCCAATTTGAAGAGAGTTTTCAATAATTCTGAGTTCCAAAACCTGATATACAAAAAAGCACGAAGAAATAATAGAATTAGCTAAACCACAAAGAATAAAAACAAAGCAGACTAACTATCATCAAAGCTATTTCCATATCCATCTGAAACCCGACGGACAAAATGAGAATCCTTTTTTTCCTTTCAAGTTCAATAAAATCAAGCACCATATTGCATGAAAAAGGTTGAGATGTAAATCCTAGAGAACCGAATCAGAAGATTAAAATAACATAATCTTCGCATCAATCAGCCAGTCTCGCAATGCGTGTACAGAACTCATAGATGAACACATAAAATCATTCCGAGCGTGAGTGAAGTGCGTGAATGGGGGAAGAGATAGGGGGAACCTGAGAGATCTTGTAAAGAAACTGTGAGTGAAGGAATCTGAAAACCCTAGTTTTTTTTTTTGGTGGGTTTTCTTCGGTTAGAGATAGAAAGAATGAGAAAATATAGCAGTAACGAATCGGACAAAAAAGATGAGAAGTAAGCGGCTGTCCTATTTGGACTCAGGTCGGATGTTTTCACTGCCAAGGGTAAACTCTTTTTACTTGATTTGTTTTTTAAGAATAAAAATTAGATGTGAAAGGGAAACAATGAGAGTCTTGTCCTCCTTGGGGGGGTTTTTCAGTATTCCAGTGTTTTCTCATTCATCGGTTTATATGTTATTCATTTTATTTCTTTATTTATTATTTATATCATTTATTTTCTTTCATTTTACATTATTATTATATTTGGTTTGAAGAGGGAAAATTAGCTTATTCTATAGAACTAGATCGGACTTTTATATAAAACCCGACAAAAAACCCAAATACCCCCATATCAATATGCTCTTAGAAAATTCAAATATTTATTATTATTTAATTTCAACTTGAATTAACTACTTAAAGACCAAATTGAAGTAAATTAAAAGAATATGAACTTCACTACAGGACTTAAATGAACGATTTTAGAAAGAATAGGGACATTGAAGAAAAGGAATTGGTATACTATAAGGTAAAACATTTTGTTTTCAATTATTGAGGCAATTTCACGAACAATACATGCATTTTTTGAAATGTATGTATGTATCAAAGTTTATGTTGAAATATTGGATTTGACACTCATATAGCGTACTTTTTGGTTTCAAACTAGTGTTGTAATTATAAAATATATATATATATATATAAGATAGAACCTTCGGGTAATTTTTTTTTTTTTGGAGATCGAATAAGATATAACTTTTAAGCAGGGACTTGCTGGGAAATTTAGAATTACAACTAATTGAATTCAATGTTAACCCATTCACCCTTATGTTTTACGAGTAATTTTGACGTGTGTTGCACGTCATAAGATAACATAATATTAATCATGCATAATAGTAACAAAATATTTTAATTATAAACTAAACTAATAACATAATAACTAACTAAAGTGTATTGAAATTTACCATAATAAAAAGGTTTTAGTAGATAAGTTTAATGATTTACGTAATAAATGGGGTTCAATAAGAAATAGGGGCAAAATAGGAATTAAGAGAAAAAATTAAAGACAAAATAGAAATATTTTACAAGCATCCCACCTTTTATATATTAGTGATTATTATACTAACTCCGTCCCACAAAATAATCTCATTTGAATTTTCATAAATATTAAAAAAAGTGTAATTGATAGTGTTGGAAAGTAAAATTTAGTATCATTTCCCTAACATACATATTCATTTATTAAATAGTTCAATTTAAATTTAAATAATATCATTTTGTTGACTACAAATACACATTAAATAAATATATAAAAGAAACTATAATTCAACTATATTTCTAAAATGAATGAGGCCCCATATTTTGAGGCAGACAAACAAGGAATATAACTCTTATCTTTATGGGACAGAAAATAGTATCATCAAGGGAAAATTTTAACTGGCCACACTTGAGTGATGCAATCTGGAGTTCTAGACACAGAAATTAAAGGACTCAATTAATTAATGTTTCACATGGTATTTCAAACTTGAGTGATGCAATCTGGAGTTCTAGACACAAAAATTAAAGGACTCAATTAATTAATGTTTCACATGGTATTTCAAATTTAAATTTGGCTAAACAAATTACATCTCCATATGTCATGAAACCCATTATACCACATAAATCTTCAATGTTCAACCGCACACATTCTATCCTATTTCAAGAAAAAAAAAAAAGAACAAAAAATACATCACTAATGGGCACACTTAAAAGTGACGTAATAAGGCCAAGACTCTTATTATTATAGCTAATAACATCCTAGTAAGTTTCCATACCTTGAACAAAGATTCAATTCCTCTCCCTTACATTCTCTTTGAATATTATAAAAATTATGTAATAAATTAAAAAACAAGCTCTTGACAAGTGCCTATTGCGTTATCAATTGCATTAGAGCATCTCCGATGCTTTTTTTTTGTTTTTTGGGAGCTAGTCCATTCTATGAGAGAGACAAAAAATATTTGCTAGCCCCGTAATTTTATCTATTTTCATTTTCTTTTAATCACTTTTCTTTCATTTACACTATTTTTCCTCACTTTTCCTCTCTCGAGTCTTGCATAAAGTCCATAAATAGACCCTCACCTTCACCTTATCTACTACTATTTTATTATTATTTTTAAATTTACCTCCAACTCTCTCCTCTTTTTCATTTTTTCCCTTTTTTCAGTCCTATTTACTTATAATCATCTTCTCTCTATTTCTTTCCTCCCCATCACTACCACAATCCACCCTCCCATTAGAGATGCTCTTATATATTGTGACTTGTAAAAAGGGCAGAAAAAGTGTGGTGCGCTCCTTACAAGCGCAAACTAAATGCAATTACAATCAATCCCGCTTAATAGGGACCAGATGAGGCAGACTGAAAAAGGAAAAGAGAGAAAAAAAGAGTACTTTCTGCTTATTCCAAACAACAGAGAGCAAACAACGGCCCGCAAATTGTTTTCATAAAATATTTCGATGTGGTATTTCATCGTGCCCGATTATTCTACATTAGTTTTGACTTTACACTTTTGTACCGCATATATGCGCACTGCCCCAGGGATGCAATCTAATGATTCAGCTGTCCAACAGTGTGAAGACAAAGGAGTGTTTAGTTTAGTGCATAATGTACCCTCTCAAGCAGTCGCACAACCTGGTTAACGTTAACCGGCAAAGATAGTTTTGAACCCAACATTACTGTATTAGGTGAGCTAAGCGGCAATGCTAGTACAGCCTCCTGTTGCATACTTGTAAGCTCCAAAAACTGAGCTAGCATGTCACCATCAAGTATTCTAGGTGTTCCAGCCTGCCCATTAAATTGAAAATAAAGTCCAAGAGAAAATTAGAAAATTTCTAAGATGCCGAGGTGAAAGAAAACACAAAGGAAATCTCTGTAGCAATCTAGTAGCACGAGACAACAAATAAACCCCCGATACATCATGAATCAAGCACGTGGGAGAAAGAAATCAAATCATATGGAAGGAAGAAGTGCGACGTGGCAATCCATGTTTCTCTCGTATCCTTAGATATACAGCTGTAACAGTGGCAAAGCAATTTCAAGTTCTCATTTCTCAATACTACATTAACAAATTTTGGCTCAGTTACAGAGTAGCAAGATAAGTTGCCTAAACTTCCAATCTGATAAGTCCCACTAATGTTCATGGTCCAGATAATCAATCAATTTCACCAGACCAAATTGTCCCCCATCTTATAATGAATACAAAAGACTACTTTCATTTTTCTGTTCTGCAATGTCAACTTAATTCACAGAGAGATTTACATCCCCCAACTTGATGCATATAAATTAACATGCATCACTTTCTGAATATATAGATCTCATTTCAATTTAACAACAAAAGGAACTCCCCCAACAACGTACTGTAGTCAGTCATGATTTGTCCAGAAATGGAAAGATCTATGCAGAAGATAACAAGGTTCTCAAGGTAAACGACTGAAACACAAGGTGAATAGGGACAACTAGAAGCCTCTCAGAAAAGAAGTAAGATTGAGCAAATGTATATGATGCACAGTTCCTAGGACCTATGAGCATACCATGTCAATTTGGTAAATATTGAGCCAGAAGTTCAACTGTGTTCCTCCAGAGTTGTCATTGCCACTATCACAGGTTTCTCAGGAAAGAGAGAAGTAAAGCAACTGACACATTGACATTCATCAAGCAAAGAGGCAGTCCCAACTTAGTCCATAAATTCTCACCAGACTTCCTCGACTGCGAAATTCACTGTGGTCATTTCCTAAAATAGGAGCAGTAAGTGGATGAACCATCAATCTTGCTTGTACAGCTTCTAAGAGCTCGTATTCTTCCCTGCAGGAAACAGGACTCTTGTCAAGAACAAGCAGCACCCATGTATATTTTCAACAAGACAGCAAGTTAGGTATGAACGTTCTCAGAGGATTTAATCTACAGGGGATAAATAGACCAAACTTTCGTTAATTCACAAATATGAGCATACATCAGTCAAAATGACTAGCGTGACAGATTTGCTTTTTAAATTCTTCTTTTAGATCAATACCCACCAATGCTCGACAATATATACAAATGCCAGTGGACAAGATAGCAACCAAAAAAACTCCGCAAGAGCTAGCACGACAGCAAAATCCACGACGAGCCGACAAGAACACAACATGCTGACTCACAATTTGCCAAAAAGATGTGGCGTGACAAGTAAATTAATCATCAATTTATTTATTTATTCACTTTATCGTTATATTAATTTAATTTTTATTTATTTATTCTCCCCCCTTGGGGGTTTGTCAGGTAAAGCAAATAAAATTTTGACATTAGTTACATCAGAAAACTAATAGCCATATATCTCAAACTTGGCATCATATATGTATATTCTCATAACATAAAAACAGGGCTGATATTTAAACCATTTGACCAACAATTTTACAAGCCTAACATTTCTCATGCAAAAAATAAAAAAATAAAGAAAAAATCAAACGCCCAGCAACTGATGCGCTCATTTGACAATGAATAGGCCTATTAAAAAAACAATGAAAAGGAATGTCATATAGGGTTTTGAACTTTTCATCATCCTCTTTGCGAAGAAGACAACATGGCGCCCCACTAGATAAATAAAGGTCTCATTTCTTTGCGAAGAAGACAACATGGCGCCCAACTAGATAAATAAAGGTCTCATTGCATCAATTTTAGTCGAATTTGGATCAAAGGTTAGTATTTCCATATAATTTTTTTCTTTTCTCTTTTCACTTTGCTCCTGCGTGTTGGAAACGGGAAGTTACGCCATGTAGCAGGTTCTATACATGTCTAGACAGTATCCATGTCATGTTAGTGTCTGAAACACATGGAACACCAACAGACCACAGCAGGAATGTGTACCGGCATCACATAACGAAAGTACCACCTAGGTGAAATGATGATAAATGGCTATGAATATGCTGCAGGAGGTCACTTCTCCCAGTCTAGAACTATTATTTTGTCTCAGTTCAAGGCAGTCATGATTCAGATGATCACAATTCAAACCATAAGTGGCGTAAGCTAAACCTTATAGCTGCAATTTGAGAACATCTTGGCTAAACATAACGATATCTGAAAGAGAAAGAATAAGAAAAAATATATCTTACCTTGTCACAGGCATGAAGATTGTTATGCTCCCTAACAGTGAACTTGCCATGACACTATTGCAGGACAAGTTAACGTTGTCAATAGCAGTATTGCAATCCCTCAACATGTCATCTGCTGGGAGCTTGTATGAGAATGATCCCTGCAGGAGGAAGTGATGATCAAGTCAATCACGCAGTACACCACATAAGAACTATAATGAGAAAGTAAAACGTCTATCTTAAATGAAAGCATATACAGGCAACTTGAATAAACAATTCCGACCTAGGAAAACGATTTTATTAATAGCCTTTGCATCCTAGTTTGTAGGACTTGGTCGATTAAAGCACATTGATTCTTGAACAAAAGAACCAAGAACTTAAATATACTCCAAATACTGTTGGAGCCAAGATTTGTAAGGAAATTTTGGGAAAAACTTTAAAAGTACTTTCAATCAATACTTGATAATTTCAATATTTAGTAAAACTGCCAACAAACCACGACTTTGGACTTTATTTATACTACAAATGCATTGAATGCAGATGAACTTTTGACTACTAATACATTGAACGCATATAACATTTTATGCTCAAAACTTATTCCTATAATTGAATTACTTTGTAGCTATCCGAAATGACGAGACTAATCATATTCTTAGATTTTGAACTGCACAATTAATTGCATCAATTTCCCTCCCCTGAAAGAAACTCGCCCTCAAGTTTAGCATCATGTCCTTGTCTTTACCATCATATTCATAAAGGTTCTACAACATAGAACTTCTGAGTAGCCATAGCTGCAGTGTGCAAACTGCTTAGTAGAATAATATGGAAATATGATCAACCTGGGAGCGAAAGAATATTTCTTCCAAAACCAACAATCATGCCACAAAAATATTAACAATATTTCTTCCAAAGCCAACAATCATGCCACAAAAATATTTGTTCCATAACCCCTCTTCAACGCAGTCTCTCTTCATTACCCTGTCATAGATTCCATGTTTACCAAGTCTATCAATGAAATTTATTTTATTAAACTTCAACCTGAAATCTCACTGGGAAGTGTGTTGTTAATGATGAAGGTAATGTGATCAACCCTTGTATCTACTAGTGTGCTAAAATAAGTTCCCACTCATGTTATATAGAACGGAACCCTGGTGTGAAATTCCTTCAAATTAGCATGAACAGTAAGCAAGGATAACGCTTCCTCTATTTCACAATCATTCACTTATATAAACAACTACGCTCCACTGATAAGAAACAGCAAGAGGCTGACTTAGAGCCTGTTTTTCATTCTCTAGGCTGCTCAGATTAATGTCCTTAACCATATTCTTTTCAACGAATACCTCCCCCCCCTCCCCCGCGGGGGGGAAGATCACATTTTAATACTTGCTCATTCTCCCTCTCATTCTTCTTCTATAATTCATGATCCACCTCTTTAATTTCAGCAGAATGAAGGCCCAGGTTGTTCGCATCTTTCTTCAAAACAGTCTTCTTCCTATTTACTTCATCTTCTTTTATCATTGGATAGCTTTTCATCTACTCTAATATTAGTCACAACGGGATATGTGGTATGAGATGTGAAGGGGACATATTTATGATTTGGAATGAGGGAAGTAAAATAAAGGCATTGTGCATAATTTAGACAGAAACTTGGATTGGATGCAGTCTTAATTTTTCTAGCATTTCTAGCCATATAAGATTCAACATCTAGTGCTAAGCTAATAACCTCATTCATTGTCCAAATTGTTTTCAACTCAAGTCTCTGCTACATTCAACCCACATATATATATTATACCTGAGACTACTTCAGATTCACGAATATCGTTTTCAGCACACAAGTAATGAAACTCCTCTGTATACTCTTCCAACACTTCAACTAAGTTACATGCCCAATAGACCAGCATGTTCCAATCCAGTGCATAGTTGGGCCATTTATTGCTGCATATTCTAAAATCCCTCCCTATAACTCCTACAGCTGCATGCTCAGCTTAGTAGCAAGTCTTTGCAAGCTCCGTTAACACTTGAAGCAAACTGATTCTTATACAGAAGAACCAGGAACTTAAGAATACTCCGAGCATTTTAGGAGCCAAGATTTTTAAGAAAAATATGGGAAAACTTTTTAAAAAAAAAAAACTTTTGATCAAGACTAGATAATTTCAATATTCAGTAAAAGTCGCTACAAACTCAATGGACTCTATTTATACCATTAATGCATTGATTATAGATGAACTTTTGACTACTAATACGTTGAAGGCAGATAACCTTTTTGTGTACAAAACTTATTCCAACAATTGAATGACTTCGGTTGTCCAAAAAGACTAGACTAATCATATTCTTGGCTGTTGAACTGCACAATTAATTGCATTATCGAGGTAGGGTGGGGCTCCCCATTTGTTACATTTGTCAATTTCGGATTTCCGTTTCCCTCTTCACCTTTTCTTTCATGAATTTTACTCGAGTTCATATGATCCCAGATCACAGGTCTCTTCTTCCTTCTCCCGCAAAATTCCAAGGAGTTAGTGTACATTGAAAAATCAAAAAATAAAATTAAAATGAACTATAGGTTTTCACTTTTCCATACAAGCCCAATCTCAACCTTGTGGTGGACTATCCACCCAAACTTTCGAGGAGACGATTTTATAAGATGTAACTTCTTAACAAATTTCTCACGATCTATCTCATCTTACAGATAAAGAAATCATAGGCATGCCAACACATAGGGGTTGATTTCTGTGGATAAGGGGCAACATTCTAAAACCTTAAAATTTTTAGTTTAGTTCTCAGTTCAGATGAAGCCTTTCTAGCTCACGAGATAGACACTCACTGTTATCTCCCCTTTGCATAAAATAATCTCACGTCAAAACAATTTCAGAAATCCGTGTCAAAAGAAAAATATTATTCTGCATGGCCATTACTTTTACCCAGTTTCTCAAGGAAAAGTTGCTCCGTACCCTAAGATTGTATTTACTTTCATACTAATTCCATGTTACCAGAAAGAATCCAACACCAGATCTTTAGTAGGATCTTCATTTTAGTTACCTTCTTGATACTCATGGCAATGTCACCCATATAATATGAACCGTTCAACATTAAGTTGCGCTCTGGACTAGCATTATCTGTAACAAAAAAGCTGAAGTATTATTAAGGCAATTAAGATTACAATTTTGTGGAATAACATTTATCCAAGTAACTAAAATAGAAGTCAATAGGGTAATTGATGCAGGGTATAGCATCCACCCCAAACCCACTCACCATAAGCCCACCCACTCTTTCAAGCACGCTTCTGCATCACTAAAGATATAAAAAAGCTAAGTCTTATAACCAATTAATTTTTGGTTAGCTATATAAATCCATTTTAACCATCTTTTCCAATCATTGCTAGATCCAGCCAGAAGTCAATACGAGAAAGATAAACGAACACTAAGAGCTTGTTTGAACTTCTTTATTTGTAAAAATTTGGTGAATTTATAAAAAGGAGAGAAGTAGAATGTGCACTGGAAATGTGAAAAGGTTTCAAATATGCGGTTGTAATTGAGCAGTTGTCAAATGAAATGTCAAATCAGTAGTAGGTAAAATTATAAATTGGGAGAATAAAGGGAGAATAAAGAGGTTCAAACATGCTCTATCTGGGTTGGAGAACATAAAATTCTCCAGGAAGAAAAATGTATATCAAAGCATCTAATCTAAGAACCTTTCCAGGCTGATTAAAATTCCTTAGAACATGTCCCCTTAAAAAATAATAAGTATAAAAGTAGAAACCGAGGGACCACATGATATAAAAGACAATAAATAAACTGTTATCGTAGACATTCAATAAATTTATAATGTCATGAGTTGAAAAGGTATCAAAGATGCTATGTGGTCGAAGTAAAGGATTAACTACTTCGTAATAGATACTACCACTATCCCGACCCAGTCACCTTCATAACAAGCACAACCTAATTTATTTTCCTAATGCTACCTTTCTGGCTCTGTCATTGCCTTTTCCAGTCAGGGTGGATATTAGTATACACGGGACTATGTGCTAGAAGCTGCAAAAACAGAATCACATGTTTTAAGATAAAATGAGCATAGTTAAGCTACAACTCTGTTTTTTAAGCTGACGCAGACACTACTATTTATAAGAAAGAGCATATGCAAGGTAGTGACATGAGGCACATGTATCAATCTACCTTCTAAATGATTTGCACATGATAAGACAGCAATACTCCCCTTCCGATCTGAAACAACAGCAGTATTAACATCCATAAGAACACAATCAGCAACTAGCCTCTGGACAGGATCACAATAAGCTTGCTCCAGTTTTCTGGCATCCTGGTAGAAATGAAAAACAGTCGGTTATACCAGATCAACACCACACAATAACATATGCCGTCCCAATTTATTTTTTTCAAATATGTTTTTTTGAATAATGATTGTATGTGTTAACATACGCGTTTCTCCCAATATCTTCTCCAAACAAAATTTTCAAAATAAATCAATTCGTTCATACAGTATCTAAACAAGTCAATTCGTTCATTAGTAGCCAAAAATTTGAATGGATAATTAATTTTATAAGAACCGATCCACATAGAAACTCGCAATGGTGCAAAACTATTTGAAAATGTGTGAAACAACTTGAGCTTGTTTGGTTCACGGTATATATCCACATTATAATTTTACCTACCACTAATTTGATATCTACCCAACGATAACCACACAATTCAAACTTCCATTAAATTTTTCAACCACTCATTTCACCTCATTGTAATTTCTCACTATAATGAGAATCAAACAACCACAATGAAAAGCTAAAATCATACATCTTTTTATTGGTTTATAATCCTTTTGGAGAGAACCATCTAAACTGTGTTAAAAAACTGCTAGGAAAACAGGAGAAGCCAGTTACCTCACGATAGGAATAGAAAAGAACACCATCACGGCAATCACCAACAGCTATCCTAGTGAAATATGCTGTCAGAGTCGTGATCATGAAACGAGTTCTGGCAACAGCTAATTTTCTCACCCGATGGGAGTTATCATTTGGAAAGCCGCATACATAAAACTGAGGGGGAAAATATCAGTACCCCTTGAGGAACAATTCAACTCTCACCTTCAAAGGGACAGTCTTACAAGCACTAAAGAATTTCATGACTTACAGAATTACCAGCAGTGGCCAAGAAATAACGGCCAAGGTAAGGGCAGACAGCTAGAACCATCCCCGGCCAGATGGTTGAATAAGCAAGTTGCAAGTGCCATGCTTCTGTTTCTT
>CAVNYN010204692.1:0-26841 GCA_963692815.1 Nyctanthes arbor-tristis
GTCTTCAACTTTCCATATCTCTTTACTGTAAAGATTTTGTTTAAGAAAAGCACAATTATTTTTTAATACTTCTATTATTGTCATCACCAGTACTAGCTGAGATTCTCTTATCAGCATAGGTTAATATCAGCAATCAAAATTGCACTTAGATGGGATTGAAAATTCTGTGGAATTACTTAAAGAAAGAAATAAGTAGAAGCCTTTAAATAAATGTCCTAATTGTCCTACAGAATCCATAAAAGGTTGGATGAACAAATATGCTCTAAACACAAAAGCTGACTCAAAATAAAATAGAAAAAACACAAAAAAAGCATAACTGATGGATTCAAACGTCCAACATTTGTAGTGACAAAGTGATTAATTTAATTCGTTTCATCAAACTACCCCAAAAGTATATGATGTAGACTGAAAAAAGATACTGTATGTAAAAGTTATAGCCTTTTTATAAAAACCAAGAAAACTGAGAAAAAAGAAAGAAGAAGTCAATGTTACATAGTCAGAAAGTGTAAAAGGGCGGAAACATATTTTTTTGCGACTATGTTTATATATATATATATATATATAACTGAAACAGAAGATCTAGTAGTATATTAGCATTATTATAAATAAAAAAAAATCAGTTTTTGAATTATGATTAATACAAATATTGAAAAACTTATTTAGACATAATAGTTGTGGTTGAATTAGTCGACTTGTAACCCTATTGAACCCAATAAACCATGTTCTGATTAGGGTTTAAAATGCAACAACTTATATGTGAAATTTTGGCCAACATTTAGATAACATTTTCTATGAGCCCGATACAAAAGTTTATTGTTTTCGTTGGTAAAACATGTCTTCTTCCTACAATATATGATAAAAAAAAATGGTAAATTAAATTACACATGTCAGAAGTTTAAATCTATATATGCTCCGTTTGAGATTATTGTTGGATGTCTAACTTCTTTTTTTGAGAAGTATAGAGGATGAAAGTGCTTGGTAAGTTGTACAAAAGGTGATTATTGGAAAAACAATAACATCCTATAACGGATTTTGAGAAGCAGCACAAATGTAGCTTTTTAACTTCTACTTTTAGCTTTTGCAATTATTAATAATTAAATTGTTGAATTTAACCTTATATTTATTTTTTTAATATGTTTTGACATATTAGACAAAGATATAGAAAATTTAAAAAATATTTTATACAACAATCTATTTTATTTAATTTTTTCATTGAATCGTAATTTATTTGATTGTGCGCTATATATGTTTATTTTATTTTTTGTGTATATTTATTCATTAGTCAATTTCAAATAAAATTTTCCATCAAAAAGAAATTTCAAATAAATTTTCACTTTAGTATTACCGGTTGATATTTTGTAATTTTTTTGTGAAATATTACACATATATATCTAACATATTATTCATAATAAAAAATTAGGGATACTGTATAATAATAAAGAAATATTTAAATTATGTAATTTTTAGTAAATATAAACCAGTGCAACAGTGAAACATCTAATTTACCAAACACTTAAAAATTATTTTTAGATCATACATCAATTTTAGAAAAAAGGTTTACAAAACACTACACTACTTATTCTTCTTATAGCAGCTATTTTATCCTCAGTAGAAGTTGGTTATTGACAAAGCTCCAGCAATGTCAAACTATAATCTAGGTCAATAATAATAATAAAATAATTGTAAAATAACAATCGCATGAAAGAATGTACAAAAAATGATTCACCTAGAAAGATAAATTATATTATAAAGACCATAAGACGTGGAATAGTAATGATAAAATAAAATTCTCCATCCCCTACCTAATAACATTAGAACAATGAATGAGAAAGTATAATCAATTTTAAACAAACAAAATAGGAACGCCTAATAAAAAAAAAGAATTTTAAACAAACCAATTGGAATTGGATTAGGAATGAGAGAGATTAACCTGCAAATAATATGTTCCACCTTCCATAATAAAAAAGGAATGAAAATATGACGTAGAATGAGAAAATAATGTATTAGTTAATTGAATTGATTGAGATAAGTCATTGGGAGTTAACTAAGGGAGCCAAAATTAGAGCATATATAAAGCCAAGCTTATATTAACTAGTAGATTTTCTCCCAAAAATATAAAAATTACCAAAACAATATTAGAAGAAGAGGACTTCTTTAGCAAATAGTTTAGACTGAAAAAATATATTGATCAACTTTCTTCTTTAATTTACAGAAGAAGGTAGATTTGATTAAGTAAAGAATCAAATTAAGGATCCAATTTCAATGAATTTGAGACGAGTTATATGCCCGATAGTTGGAAAAGTGGGGAAGAGCAGATGATATAATTGATTTTAAGCATTACCCTATCAACAACTATAAAAATAAGTTTATGGTGTTATCTACAAACATCATTAGAAGAAGATGACTTCTTTAGCAAATAATTTACAGAAAAACTTATAGTAGAGCAAGATTAATGTTGAGGGAAAAAAGTGAAGGGGAAAAAAGCCAAAAGAAAAGATCTAGAGGAGAAAAACCTATTTCCAAATAATGTGTAGGAGAAAAAGTCAGGGGAAATATGAATTAGACACGTAGCAGTATTTTATTGGATTGGAAGGAGAGTGGGAGTGGGGCAAAATGATATTTTATAGGATTTATTTGGCTTTTTAGGGGGAAAAACCCCCAATTTTGATCGTGCTCTTAGTTATCAAATATTCTCCAAAAAAAAAAAATATAAAATAACCAAAACAATATTAGAAGAATAAGACTTATTTAGCAAATAGTTTAGACTAGAAAAAATATGTTCTTTTAATATATAGAGATAGATATAAACGAGCCCATTAATTCGTGGGCATAGATCCTCGGAAAAGGCGACAAAAGCATTAAGGAATTGCCAACGGTTAACAATTAAATGTCCATTGTCAATTAATTAGCAGTGAGTTGCTTTTTCTTCTTTTTAAGCATACTAGTAATAAGAACGTGCATTGCACACGTCTTATGTAAATAATAAATGGTAAGTGTAAAATACTGCATTTTCTTAAGTTCAAAACTATTCCTTAATTTTAGTATGACTTTGAATTTTCTATACATGGGATACCATGAAAAGCAATTTTAATTTTAAAGTAGATAATATGTCTCCCATCAAGCGCTCAATTTATAGTTTTTAATCAGATAGACTTTTAACAATTGTGACATGAGTTGTGCTACTTGAACAAAACAATATACAAAAACATAAACAAAACTTTTTAACATATCACATCACTTTTTAGTCAATGATTATCACACGGGCCACATCTCCATTTTGTCACCTTTTTTGTCTACTCATTTGTCTAAATAGAATTTTTCTTGTGACATTTCAAGTAGTTTTGAAACCCATTTTCCATGTATGGGATACATAAAAAGCAATTTTAATTTTAAAGTAGATAAATACGCCTCCCATCAAGCGCTAAATTTATAGTTTTTAACCAGATAGACTTTTAACAATTGTGACATTTCAAGCAGTTTTGAAACCTATGCAATTATAGCAAGGAAGATTGTATTTCCACCCTTTTTTTTGGGAGGGGAGGAATATGTGTGGTTTAAACTCGGGACCTTAGGCTCAGAACGTGAATACCTGACTACTGTAGCACTTATTCGAATCACCTTAAAATTGTTAACCACACCACATATTTATATTTACTAAATTAATCATAACTTAGTTGACCTAAATAACCACCACTTTTAGACTTCTCACATTTTGGCCATGTTATTGACGATTGTCGTCACATTGGTAGTAATACTGAGAGTGTAGCTTTCTCCTGTGTTCCTAGAATGGCTAAATAGGTTGCTCATTGTCTAGCTAGGGCAACTCATTTACCATTTAGCCATCGTGAGTGGATAGGCATCCCTCCCTATTTGATTTTAGATGTACTCTTTTCCGATGCAAGCAATGAATAATTATTTTTCCCTCAAAAAAAAAAAAAAAAAAAAAACCACCTCCTTAAATTATTTTTTCCTTTGTATACAACCGTCAGCGCCTTTTCAACCACACCCGCAACACAAACTCTCTCCCCTTCCCTTTGTTGTCGTTGTTTCAACCAAATGACCACAACTCTCTCTCTCCCTCTCTCTCTCTGTGTTCAAAACACAAAAAGAATCAACACAACAAAGCAATTATTGAATCAAATCAGCACAATCAAGAAAGTTGGATAATGGACAATGAAATCCAAACAATACTCTTTTTTCATTCCGATAAGAAAATGGCCATTTCGAGCTTATGATGAATTGAGCGTCTTTTGGCAGTGGCTCTGGTGGCTGTACGTGGCCAAGGAATTGCTGAAGAGTCTCGACTGGTGATTGGGGTCCGCTATCCCGGCGTTGGCAATGACTAGCGATGAGGCATTTGCATTTTGTAGTGCATGGATTCCATGACAATCTTGTTAACGTCGTAACGACAATAAGCTTGTTAATATTCCGGCCAACATACCTGCAAGTATTTGCTGAAAAGCTACTGTGGAGAATGGGAGGAGTCATGGTCGCTGACAAATAGCAAATAAGTGGTTGAGTCGTGCGATGTTTCATTGTAAGGCTAATCTAGTAAATTTAAGTGTGGCATATATATAAAATGTATATTTTAATTTGTGTTTATTTAAAATGTAGTAGTGCCATTATTAATTTTTGTGGTAGGGAAATAATTCTCCTTTAAGCAATTGTCAAATTCGCATAGTGGCTCTTTACTCTTTGATTCTCATTTACTCTAATCAATTTATCTATTTATCTATCTATTTTTTTATTTTTTTTATTTTGACTTTGGGTTTGCTTCTCCCTTCAGTCATGATCTACGCAATACCTATGACAATGGCAACCTTTGTCAATTTTTTCCTTCCATATCATTTTTTAGGACTTAAGGAGTGTTTTGGCGCTTCAAAAACTTAAAAGATCACTAAACACGCATGGGCTAATTCATTTTTGGTGACACATGGGTTCCAAAATACTTGAAAAATCATGTGCACTTATATTTAGAGCTTGTTTGAAGCTCTTTATTTTTGCAATTTATAAAGAGAATTTATAATGAGTGGAAATGAGTGGTAGAGATTTAATTGAAATTTGAAATGTGTGGTGATCGTTAAGTAGTTGTCAAATTAATAATCAAATCATGATAGGTGAATTTATAAATGGAAAAAATAAAGAGGTTCAAACGGCCCCTTAGTTTTGATCTTCCACCTTAACTGCAATTCAAATGCGTTCTGTACTTGAGTAATAATTTTAAATGCAACTACTTTAATGGAGGAAACGTAAGTCTATCAAATTCATTAGTAACACCAATACGGAAATCCGAAAAATTTCGCCACTAAATGTCACTAAACGAAGATGTAAAATGTTATTTTTATTTAGCTAAAATGGAATCATAATAAAAATATAAAATATGAATTTAAAATAATAATTGTCTTAATACTTATTTTATTACAAAAAAGTTCTTTTAAATTAATTATTAATGAGTTAAGAATGAATAAGGAATTTAAAAAATATATGAGGGCAAAAAGTGAAATCAAAAGTTTATTTCTTGCTCGCTCACCCTTTTATATATATATATATATATATATATATATATCAGTGACTAGTCATGATGGTATTTAGATGTTCTGCGTGCTATTCACTGCTTCTTCTATAAAATATTTGCAAGTAGTGAACATGGTTAAGAGCTTTTAGATTAGGCCACAAAGAAATCAGCATCAAAAGAGACCCCCGGGGAGAGGGGTTTAATGTAAAAAGAATAATGCTACTCTTCCTTATGGGATCACTTACTAGGTCATTTGATTGGAGGTGTATTTTGTCTTTCTACTCTTATATTTCAATTTAATGTAGATGTTTTTTTGTCAATGTATTTAAATATTACTTAATGACAAGTGTCTGGACAAGTCATTCATCAAGAGAGTGTAGCATAACTCTAGATGATTTATTAGTTAGATTAAAATAATTTTTTACTAAAAACTGAATTCATACACAACGTGAAAGTTTGTTTTAAAAAAAAAAAAAATTGAAAAGGAAGAGTTGGAAGGTGAAAACTAACAAACACGAAATTGATTGAATGTTAGAAGGGATATTAGCATAATAATCCTAAAATACTATAAGAGCCTTAATACTATGTACAACTTTCTCTGCTTATTGTACAACCAAAATCCTAACTTTGCCAGGTGTCAATTATTCCTATCGTCACTTTTCTTTTATTTTCCCCCTATCGTCACTCGTCGACATATCCCTTTTCTTTTATTTTCCCACTTTCCCTTGTTTGACGTGAAAGTCCTTTTTCTACGGTTCTCTCTTTTCCCCTTTTCGATCTTCTTCTTCCCTCTTCAAAGGAATTCATCTCTCTAAGAAATCAGGAGGCGAAGATTTGTCCTTGGTTGTTGTTTCTTTTACTGAAAGTCCCGCGATCTGGTTAGGTATAATGAATATTGGCCTTCGTTTTCTCGATTTTTTTGTTTATTTTTTGATTTTTTCTTGATTAAGCACCGATCTGAAACTTTTTATGCCTAAAATTGACGCTTTAAAAAGGATGTTTCCAGCAACGACAACTCCACTGAAGTTGGGAATAGTTTGCTACGATTTTCATAAAAATGGTATGTAGATATTTTTATTTTATTTTTTCTGAAAATTTTCTTTCGGTTTGGAGTTTTAGAGCATTTGAATGTTTGCAGAAAAACTAGGGATTCGATTTCCTCTGATTTTTGTCATTTCTATTGGCTCTTGTTTATTATCAATATTTTTGTAATTTCTAGCTAGAATGGTTACAGGTGAGAGGTGTGGATTCATGAGGAGAAATAAGCTCTGAAATGGTATGCTTTTCTATGTACTTTATCTATTTCTTTTGGTTCCTGAACTTTTCCTTTCTTATGCGATTCTTTCTGTAGCGTTTATTGTTCTTTTTGGTGTTCCTAAATTTTAGTATATTGGTATATTTTGTTAAATAATTTGTTTTTTCCCAGCTTCATGGTAACTATTTGTTTTTTGGACATGGTTTAACTATTTGCCATAGAAACTCTCAATTATGTCCTAGCCATTAGTATTTTGTTATAGTTGCTTTTAGAACATAAATATCATGTGTGTGTGTGTGTCTTAGTGTGGTACAAGCTTCTTGAATTAGCACCAAGAATTCTTATTGAGAAATTCATATTTGGATTCTTATTCAAAATTAGCACGAAATCATATATAGACTAACTCCAACTTTGTTGTCAAAATCTCACATTCTCATTCCTTTTTTTTTTGGTCATTTCACAGGGATATTGAAAGATAAAATATCAGTGCCGGTGGTGTAGATTTCATGGTATGGTTTATTGCTTTATTGGTCTGCGTAAAGGTTTTGGCTTTTGTTTTACTGGAACTGTTAAGTAATTTGCATTTTCATAAATATTATGAAACATATGAAATTCTATAATTATTTTGTTAAATTATTAGTGTAAAGTAACTACATCAAATTATAATATGCAATTTTAACTATGTCATGCATCTGGGAAATTTTGGATGAAATCAAATAACAGTAAACTGAAGTAGAAGGGAATGGATGCAAGTATAATTTTGACGATGAACGGAATCAATGAAATTCATTGTTTCATCAATTGTGGTTGGGTTTTTTCATTTTTTGATTATCTAGATGTCAATTTTGTGATTGAAAATGGAGATCATGGCCATATTTTATAACATCTATATAGCTTATGATTTTTTGCATTAAAGTTTACTCGTTAGAGACCCAACTAACCTGTTAAACTTATAAATCTAGAAATGTGCAAACTAATGAAGCAAATATATTGTTTATACAACATTGAATAACGAAAACCCCATGTTAGATTGCAGATATCATTACAACTAAATCTAAAGAAAGTTACTCTTACCAACAATTATTCATGTTTTTGGTTTCTTTCAGTTGAAAATGCAAGGTTTCAAAGTGGATCAGCACCATTGAAGACTAAATATGAGCTCGCTGAAAATGTACTCTTCAATTTTGGTTAGTGCAAGTGCTTTTTGTGCTTTGATAGCTGATCTTCCTTTTATTAATAGTTAGGTTCTCTGTTTAGTGGATTGTCTTTGAATGTGAGATGATTAGATAACCAAGCTAAGGTTTGTTATTTTGCATTTTTTTCATAAATTATGTAGATCCCTTTGATTTTGTAGAGCAGAATATATCATAAACAGGTTTAATATAATGTAGCAACATGATAAAATTAATTTCCTGAAAATTTCAATTTAAATTTGAAAATAAAATGAAATGGATTTGTGATTCATATTTAAGAATGTTTAGTACAATTGAAAGTGTTCTTTCCCTTTTGTTGTTCGTTTAAATAACATGTAGATGTGAGGGCTAGAAGATTTAGTAGGAGTCAGTAACTTTAATGTGAACCAAAAACTTAGTGAATTATTCTCTATATAATGACTAAGATATGGTAAACTTTGCCAAACATGCTCTCAGTTATGAAATTGCTAAAAATTGGTAAATTGGTTTTATACTATATTTCATTCAAATTTAGTGAGTACGTGGTGTGTTTTGTTTAATATTTATGGAATAGAGATCACAGTGAAGTTTCATTTTCCCCTCTTATTATTACAAGTTCTTTTCTTGAAGCTTGTCGAAATTGGAGCTTCAAGTATGTAGGATTAATTGTGGTGGTCCATTGCAAAAATATGTTGCGAGGCTTTTTCTGCATAACCGCCTTTTAGAATGCTTCTTGAGAAGAATTTTGCCTAGAAATGAAATGCCTATAGTTCCTTTTTTCTTCAAGAAGATTCACCAGTTGGAATTCTCTTTCTTAAGCATTTGTAATCAAATTTAGTATTGTAGTTATTTAGTTTTCCTCATAAGCATCTTTTATGAACAAAGATTACCTATGTTATATTTCGTTCATATTGAATATCACCATTTCACAATTTTGCTATTGCTTGGGCTTTGAAAACTCCCACTACACTTCTAATAATCATAACTTTTGACATTATTATGAACATAATTGTAGCCATGATACGTGCAACGTACATAGCTCCACTAGTAATATTAAAAAACAAGATAAGGGTGAAAGTGAAAATTAAAAGCTTTCGCCTTATTCCCTTATTATTATATAAAGGGGTTATATTAAGTCATATATCACAATCTAATTGTACTGAACGTCCTTTATATTTTTAAATACTGAACGTCTTTTATATTTTTAAATCTTTACATTTACATCATTAATTTATTTCTATCATATTTTTTAAATTTAACATTTAACAATCGCGAGATCTTATATTGAATGATATCCTGATTTCTAAAATTTAATCACAGGAATTGTTAAATAAAAAAAGTAACGTCTACTAATAAACAATTACATATTTTTATACAATTTTAGGGTACAGAAATAAAAAAAAATAAATATATCTAATCATTTAGATTATGAGAGGATAATTAAATAAAAATTTTTTTAAAAAAAAAAGAAAAAAAGCAGACACTATGGTGTAGGTGCTATAAGAAACAAAGAGTGGGGATGTTCATATTAATAAAAACGTGACATTTGTAATTAAAAAAAAATCTTGGTGCAGATGTATGTTAGTCTTTATTATATAATGATTGATGCTATTGATATAGACTGGAGACTAGTTTTCCGTCTAGATAAATAGCATTATTTTTATATATAATGGTAGATTTTATTTTTAGTAGTAGATCGATTTGGGCTGTGTTCTTCAATTAAGAGATAATTAAATTAAATAATGACGTTGGATTTTCTCTATTTTTTAAAATTAATTGATGTAACTAGTCGCAGTGTTAACGTTGTTGAACATATATTCCCCTCAATATCCTTGAGAATCTGCACAAGTAGATTCTTGGCATTTTGGACGGTCCAAAAGTATGGATTTCCTTTTTCTTATTAAAATCAATAGATAATTTTAGTCAACTAATCCTATCATTTATCAAGAATAAAAAGTGATGAGATAAGAACCGCTGGTTCAAGAGTACTCTGTAGAAAGTGCTTAGCTGCATAAGATAGAGTTCCGGGCACCATCTGAGGAAGTCTTTATAGTGTCTTGAAAGTTACATGTTACCTTTATTCTATGTGATGTGATTTATGCAATTGAAAAGTGTGTGATTTTTTAGATTAAACTCTCCATATATAATTTAATTCATTTGATTCCTTGAGTAAAATTTAAGTTAGGTATATATTAGTAAAGGTGTGAAATTTTTCTGACAACGGTTGTGATCTATATGATGACGGGGGTGCATGTATGTATGATATGTAGTTGTATGTATCCATGTGTGCATATATGTAATCACATAATCGATTTATGCTATATATCGGCACGTATATGGGTGTAAGAAATTTATTCGACAAAGCTAATATGATATGCACGATTCGACTATTGAAACAGATAAGGCTTTGAGTTCGGAGCCCGACCTCAAACCAAATGCAGCCAGCTCATCTGGGTCGGGCTCCAATATGTTTCCCTAACAAATTACATGATATGCATGTAGGGTAGTTCTATCTAATCAAAAATTTCACTTTATGTTCTTTTTGGAAAACTTCTTGTCCATGTGAAAAAGACTTATCTAAGAACCTATTTGTGGGTGAGTGTTTCTCGTTTTCAAACTCATTTTGATATATTTTTAATGAGAAATAAGAAAAAAAATAACTTTTTGTAGTGTATAAGAGTCTTATGAAATGTGTAAATGTTTGGTTAGTGTTAGCTTTTGTTGTTAACACAGACCATAAATCCACATGCTCACATGCGTAACAACCCCTTGTTAGAATGAAGTAGTCAAAATTGGCCATGTTACATCCTTATTATTACTAAATAAAATAAAATAAAATAAAATATGAAAGTGAGATGGTATGTAACCCATCCACATTTCAACTCTTACTATTATTATTTTCAAAATTTGCGTTGTAGTAGTAATACATACTACAAATAAATTGTAGAAAAAACTTCGTCGTAGTGTAATTGAGAGAGCCATTCCATTTAGGACAAGACAAAATGGGCCGGCACGGGGCGGTCTGGTGTCCGAGCAGCCGTTTCAAACAAAGGAAACTAAAAAGCTACCAAAACTCTTAAGTAAAGAGCTTTTTGAAGTTTTACGGATCAGCTTGACAGGTCAACTAATAGTCTTTCGCCATATATAAGGGAATCGAATATAAGACCTCTAAGTCTCAGGGTCTTAACCTAGCCCCCTAATCAAATAGACTATACTTCATGGGTTCATCATCATCATCATCATCATCATTGTTGGGTCTTAATCTTAACACTGGCCTTAGAGTATTCACATTTGTGTTATTAAGTTTAGTTATCCACATAAACAAAAAATGCATTTTAAATTGTTGTTAAATGTCATATGAAAGTTAAATTTAATAACTATTGAAGTGTCGCATTGGATGTGTGAAACAAAATTACTAAAATCTAGTACTCAAGTCCAAGTGGGTCACATTTTTGTCAAAAGCTATTGGTGAAACTTTATTAAATAAATAAAAAAAAGAATTTTTTAAAAGTATTAAATTCTAGCACAATGTTAAAATGGTTGTAAAGTTAACAACTAACCAAAAAAGATTCTTTTAGTAACTTTCTTAATATCAATAATGTAGCTACTTTTTTGAATTGTTAAATTAGATTCTTAGCGATATTGTTAGTTAACAATTCAAAAAAATAATTATATGTAAGCTACTGTTTTGCATTTAGGTACTCATGATGGGTGTTTCAATTGATGCATTTTGTATCTTTTAATTGTTCATATGGGCTGTGTTAAAAATCATCTCTCGCCAGATGTCATATGTACACGAGACGGTAGATTGTTAGGGAAACCAACACATAATGGGCCCCATGTATATGAGGTTTCACACAGTTGTCTCAATAATCTCCCGCTATGTATGTGTAAAGCGGGATAATCCCACCATACATCTAACGAAAGATCATTACTGCAGACTATGGCATCTCGAATTTTTAATGTATTTTTAAATTTTCTTTTACAAATCAATATCCATCAATTTAAAAAAAAAATCTATACATTTGGGGGGGGGGGGAAACTAAAGAGAGAGAGGGGGTATATAGATTTTAATGAAATATATATATATATATATATATATTAATTAATCCAGTTAAGTCTCGATACTTTTTGTATCGCAATTTCCCGTCTTTTTTATTTGGTAAATTTTACGGTAACTTTTCCTTTTCTTTTTAACAAAAATTTTTGTGAAAAAACTCAAAAAAGACTTGAACCTGTGTTCACTAGGTTTAACAGCTAAACCTTAACCATTTTGCCTATTTTTTTTGTTTGTTAATTTTTTCGCTAATAAATTAAAATACGAACTCTGAAATGTCAATTCTAAAACAAACTCTAGTATATCATAATTCATTAATTCACAATCTCTACTATGTGTATTGGTAAGTTTAATGTCATTTGAATTTTTTAATGCATTTTACTTTTTTTTTTGCATTTATTAATTTTATTATTATTTTTTAAAATAAGCCGGGTAACATGTAAGAATGTATATTGTTTTTTAAATAATCTTGAACTTTACGATTATTAATACTATTAATTATTTTTTGTAATTCAAATATTTAAAAATAATTTATTAAATATCATTATTGCAATTTAAACCTTAAAACAAGTGAAATTTTATTTCAAACAGGAACGATACAAATTAAGTATAGTTTTAACTAAATAAAAATGTTATTCATGTTCTTATTCAATTAAAAGAAATGAAAAATAAAAAAAATGGATTCCTTTAAATTTAGGGGAAACCATTGAAGTGTAACAATAATTAGTTTCTCCTAAATTCCAAAGGTTTCCCTTAAATTTAGGGGAAAGGGTTTCCCCCAAATATAGAGGAAATCTTTGGAGATGGCCTTCATATTGTTTTTGTGTGTGTGTGTGTGTGTGTGTGTATAGACACACACGTATAAACATGTTTCATCCAAAAATGTTTTTCTTGAACTTGCTATCTTTCAATAGTTAATTTAAACCTGTTATATAAACGTCAAATTGTTTATTTGTTTTACAATGTCCTTAAATTTAAGTCCATTTGGTATAAAGGACTAGTAAGGATATTTCAATGAAATAAGGATTAAGACTATCATTTTATCTTCTCATTAATTAATTAATTAATATTTTATCTTTGTTATTAGTTCCAAATCTTGATAAAAAATAATTATATTACTTCTTCGTTTGGTGATATTTAATGACAAGTACTCACCGCATTTGAATTGAAGTTTATGTGAAAACTTGAAACCAAATATAAGTCTAAATGCTCTCTCTCTCTCTCTCTCTCTCTCTCTCTCTCTCTCTCTCTCTATATATATATATATATAGACACACACACACACACATATCTACATAATTCTTCAAGTATTTGAAACTTGCCTATCATCACAGAGATCAGCTGATCAAGCGTTTAGTTAATTATTTTTTGAAGTTTCTGAAGTGAATTGTTTTATTAGGTGTTTTTAATTTGCTACACATTATATTATAGGCATATTAGAGTCTTTGAAAGTTTGCATAAATTAAATAATAACTAGACCAAATAAAATCAAGTATTAGATATTTGTGTTTGGACCATAGTTCAATAAAAATATAAAATTACATGCAATGTATGTGTTATATATATACTAGTAGCCTTCAAAAGTCTAAAATGTTTATAATGCTACCTCCATCCCACAAAAATAATCTAATTCCGATTTTCGTAAATAAGCACCCAATCCCATAATGATAGGACGATAAATATTTTTACAAAAATTAAGAATTAGTAGGTAATGTGGTTGGAACATTTAATTTTATGTGTATTTTTCCATTTTAACCCTTATGAATAATTAATTATTTATAATTAATACAAATTACCAAACTATGATTAATTAATATTGAAATGAGTATAATTATTCAAATTGTATCCACTAGAATTACGTGAACACCTTGAATATTATACAAAAAAGATCGATTAATTCATTTTCTCCTTGAAGATCAGTTGCTAGGTATTTTAAATAGTTAATTAACTAGGGACAAACATGGAAAGAAAAAATTAAATACAAGCCCGATATAGTAACTAGATTATCTTTTTGGAACAGACGAAAATGAAATGCTGAGTTATCTTTTTTGGACGGATGGAGTGTTAAGAAAAGTGGAATTAATAGTGTTGAAAAGGTAAAACTTAATAGCATTTGTATAATATACCCGTCTATTTATTAAACGTTTCATTTTAAATAATACTATTGTGTTGATTAAAATATACATTAAATAGAGGCATAAAAGAAAATTAATATTCAAACTAAATTGTTAAAAAAAAGTAGACTTTATTTTGAGATGGATAAAAAAGGAAAATTAGACTATCTTTATCAGACGGAAATGGTAATTGTAATAAATAAAGGCATGTCAAAATTGAAAAACTTTTCCAACTCCCGACAAATATATTCTAATGAAATTATTTTGCAAAGTTGTATGAAATTCACCTAAAACCATCTATGTTGGGGGCCCCGGGGTGGCAACAGTTAAAAAAGGCTAATTGGTCTATCTAATTGTGGCATTTTATTTTATTATTATGCAATTTAATTATTTAACCTTAATCTTTTATACTTGAGGATTATAACCTTAAATCTCACATGTTTGGCACAATGTATACCTTTTTGACTTATAAAAAAATTATGATGTTCGTAGGCTCTGATTACATTAAAAATTGGTGTATAAGAAATAAATAAAAATAAATAAATAATCAAAAAAATAATTTAATTTTAATTAGAAATGGATGTTTTTATTATATATAGTAATAATAAAAGCGATGTACTAGTATTTATTTCTTATACACTAATATTTCGACATTGAGTGTACGTAGTATAGTTTTGTGCTAATAAAGTAAAATTTAAGTTAGAAATGTCAAGTTGAAAGCATTAGTTTTTTATTTTTTTCATTATATATTTTTTAATTTTATGGTAGGAATTGGGAACTAGAGGGGAGGGGTAGGGTGGCTTGAACTCAGAACAATGGTAAGAGGGTACCTCTATGTAACGACTCAGCTGTTTCCACACTTATACTGAAAGATCTACAAGATAGACATGTTGGATATCTTGGTGGGACTCTCCAAAATCCTTCAAGACTATAAACAAATGCAACATTCTAGGGACGGAGTCTAGAATTATACCTTGTAAATATTTTAGATATTATTGTAGAGAATTCTATAGGAACAATTATACCTTTTGGATTGAAACGGTCTCCACCATCCATCCTAAAAAAGGTGGATTATAAATAGGGGCGTTGCACCCTCATTTTAACCATCCTAACTCTCTACAAGCATTCAATAAGAACTTGTTCACGTTCTTATTGTTGGTGTAAGTTCTCGTCCTTACTTAGCATCTTTAGTTAATGGAAGGCTGGATAATATTTATAGGACACATTAGTAAAAGACGTGCTCACTAGCATAATATTAATAAATTGATTTAGAAAGTAATTTTTTGTTGTTTCAAGGAATGAATTTACGAAAGCTTTAGTTCCATCTGTTATTAAGAAGCAATATCACCTAGATATTAGAAGTAATGAATGCAATCAATTTGTTTGTGTGATAAACAAACCAAAACTGAACTCGTTCCCTACAAGAGGAAGAAATGTAGATCACGATAAGAGTTAGAAACCATAAAGTGTAAGTACATCAAGGGATGGATGATTGACGATACCGCCCTACTTGTGCGAAAATGACAAGTGTGTGACACTTTATTACTACTAGAACAAGCCTTCTTGATCTTAAAACATTACTCTATACCCGTTATTAAGAAGCAAGATCACCTAAATATTAGAAGTAATGAATGCAATCAACTTTTTGTGCGCGATAAACAAACCAAAACTAAACTTGTTCCCTACAAGAGCAAGAAATGCAGACCTCGACCCACAAAGTTTATCTTGATCCAAAGACAATAAGAGTTAGAAAACCATAAAGTGTAAGTACCTCAAGGGACTGGTACATGACACTTTATTACCACTAGAACAAGTATTCTCAATCTTAAAATATGACCTTTATACTATATTATAATGTGAAAGGGTGGTTAGATTGTGCCAATTAGCCATTTTGAAAAATCTAGGGTAAATTGCAGCAAAGTTATTCAACCTTTGCATCCATTAGCATTTTCATCCTCCAATTTCAATGTGCGATTCTACATATATAGATGAGTGCACACATAAGTTTACATATAGGGAATAAAAATTATAATTTTATCCATGTATGTTCTCTTTTTTTTTATTACACAACATGGGGTGAAATTGTAATTTCAAACTCTTTCTGTAAACACAGCTCTACGTTTATATGTATAAGTAGATTAATCATTTCAATATAAGTTTCACATGACCTTTTTATCATTATCCAAGCGTTATTTCTATGTATTAAGTGACATGAATTTAAAATTTAATTTCAATTATAATATAATCCAATTTAATTAGTTGTTAAACAAACTGTAACGGCATTCTGATGAAAATTACTTCCTCCATTCTATAAAAATATTTACCTTTTATTTTTCACATAGATTAAGAAAACTTAATTAATATTGTTGGAAATATACAATTTAATAATACATATTTCTTAATATGCCCTTTAATTAATTTAATATTTCACTCTAGATATATTCTATTATTGATTACCATGCATAATAAATAAGTGTATTTTACAAAATTAAAAAGTTAAATAAGAAAAGAGGAATATAATTTGAGACGTATAGAAAAATGAATAGGAGAAAATCTTTTTGGGATTGAGTGAGTATCTATTTGGTTGAAAAATGATGATGTCTTAATTCAGATTTAAAAGCTGACCACGAAAGTGTAAATAGATGCAAAAATTGAGAACCTTAACTGCAATTTACCTTCTATATAAAAATATTTAAAAACCTTAAACCTTAATTGAATACAAGAATACAACTTCTTACAACTTGGAGCATATTCAATGCAAAAAGTATGTATGAACTCTCACACTTCTTTCTACAATTTTTTACATTTTTCCGCCTTTATTTTTCATTTTCTCTAAACAATTTGCATTCAAGACAAATCTCACCGTATTCTTGGTTGGTGGTGGGTCCATAATTGTCTTATAACCACAGTAATCAACAAAGAATCCGATGACAAAAATAATATTCTCTACTTTTTCAGTAATAATAAATTAATAGAAAGAATATCGCAAATCTTGATTGATTCTAAATTATTCTTATTACATATTACTATTGTTTATTTATTGTAATCCATAGCCACGTATGTGTATATATATATATATATGATTGCTGTAACAACTAATTTAATGGAGCTGTTTGTCGTAAGCTCGAAGTGGGTGGCCAGTTAGATGTTCTTCAAAGCTCGAAACCGATTATTTATTTTATTAAATTAATTAATTGTTTGGTTACAGCTTTTCTAAAGCCGAAAACGTATGATTAATTATCATCTTTCTTTATTTAAAATTATATATTTTTGAACAATTATGCAGCTGTTAGTTATCTTCGGTACGTGTCTTCATTTTATTTATTATGGTAACAAAATCTTCTGGATTTCTTAGTATAGCTAGAGTGGAAGATAAGAAAAATTAACCCAATTGGGAGGAGTTCGAGGGAGAAATTGAGGAGAATTACGATGCCGCTGAACGTGATTCATGATGGTGACGGATCGCCTAGGATTATACTGACTGAGCCCACTGGCTCAACTGCTGAGGTTCGTCGGCTTCTTTTGCTTTGTTTGTTGTTTTTTTTATTTCTTCTTTCCTCGATTTCAGCATTATGATGATTTTTATCAATTACGAACTTGAAGAAAAGGAACCATCCAACAAAATTAAGGGTCTTGCGAAAGGAGTCAGTAAATCAGCAAATTTTGGATTTAATCGCACTTTTTTTTTTGTTTAATTCAATCTTGTAAAAATGGGGATTTTAAAGCACCACTTCCATGGTTGTATGTACAAGCACAATTGCTCGACTGTTCCTAATTTCATTGTACTATGAAGTTTTGGATAAAAGATTTGATAGTTCATTTGGTGATATAGGTGCTTCTGTACGGTGCACATGTTGTCTCTTGGAAGAATGAACGAAGAGAAGAGCTGCTCTTCAGGAGCAGTAAGGTGAGCTTATTTAGTTTTTAGGAATTAGGATTTTTGAGATCTAATTGTTATGTTCAAATTCAATTCCGATTAGTGAAATTTTTGGAGAATTTCTTCAAAATTGCTATCTAATTTTGGGACGGACGGTTTCCCATTTTTGTGATCGATCATCATCGTGAGCGTATAAATATGTGCATCAAGTAGTTCAGTAGGAGGCTAGGAGCTTTAGGGTGGCGACACAACTTCTTCTGGTTTAGGATAGAAATGTTTAGATGTCATTGGATTTTGCAAAACATGCTCATATAACAGAACAGCACAAATAGTTAGATAGCATTGATTGGTACTCGGAAAGTATTGGCACTTTTACCTTTTTCAGGATGTCATTTTGCTTGGAGTCATGCACAAGAAGTACCACACTTCAATTCTATTCGAACAACAATTCTGTTTATTGACCACTTGTGATCTCTTTCTTTCTTTTTTTTTTCCCGTTCTTTTTTGTTTGGGGGAGAGGAATTATGATGATAATTTCTGGTACTGTTGCTTCTAACCTCAGAATACAAGGTGTAATCTTGAAGAAAAGCATCGTGGCCCCTTAAGTGTAGGGGCATCTTTATATGTGCAAGTTCGAGTGGAAAAAAAACTTTTTATTTTGGAAGTTTTGTGTCCTTTTTTTACTGATAAATATATGTCTTGTTTTACTTTACAGTCTCTAACAAAACAAGCCAAATCCACGAGAGGCGGTATACACATTTGCTTTCCCCAGGTTAGCTACCAACTTCATAAGTGTAAATAAACCTCTGAATCTTGTACATCTGTATTAAGTGTTGTTACTTCATATTGTAGTTTTCTAACATCGGTTCATTGGAGCAACATGGATTTGCAAGGAACAGATTATGGTCAGTTGATGATTCCCCTTTGCCTTTGCCCCCAACGATCAATCAGTCTACTGTGGATCTTATTCTGAAATCCTCAGAAGAAGATTTTAAGACCTGGCCACATAGGTAAGGATGAAGTGATATGATACTTTATACAAGTATGAGAAATTCTTATCTAAGCTTCGAGCTTCTTTTGATTCTTTTCAAGATTCGAGTTGCGGTTACGTGTTTCTCTAAGTGCCAACAAGCTCACCTTGATCCCTAGAGTGCGAAATACTGATCGCAAGGCCTTCTCGTTCACATTTGCTTTGTGTAATTACCTACTTGTGTCTGATATCAGGTTTGCTTCATTACTTCAGAAGTTATTTCTATCATACCAGCTTTAAACAAGTTACTGCTCATCCACTTGATTTTTTAATCAGTAATTTTTTTGCCAGTTTACATTGAATTCTTCAGTTTTGCATTTATTAGGAAAATTTTCTTCATTCTAAACCTGTTAGATACTTTATTATCCTTTTACAGATAGGTTGCATGATGCCGTTTGATTTGCAGTGAACTGCGTGTGGAGGGCTTGGAGACACTTGACTACCTCGACAATTTGTCGCAGAGGAGAAGATATACAGAGCAGGCAGATGCAATTACTTTTGATGACGAGGTACTTGTTTTGCAATTCTGCTATTACTTCTTAAACTATATGTTGCATGTATAAGTACCACATGGATAGATATAGTAGCTTGATTCAGTATTGTCATTTATTCATTCCTTGCATAGATTATTCAACATAGAAGCGTCTCTCTTGGAACTTAAGACTCGAGGCATATATAAGGTTGTCGTATGTTTCTATTGTTATAGATTGACCGGGTGTATTTGAGCACACCAACAAAGATAGCCGTGATAGACCATGAGAAGAAGAGAACCTTAGTACTCCGTAAAGAAGGCATGCCAGATGCAGGTCTATATCGACTTTTCATTTTATTGTTCTGGTCTGAAATTTTAGTTAATTGCATGTATTAAACTAATACTATAACGATGCATTTGACAATGGTGTCAGTTGTATGGAACCCCTGGGAGAAAAAGGCAAAGGCTCTTCCAGATTTAGGTGATGAGGACTACAAAACGATGTTGTGTGTAGATTCTGCTGCTATAGAAAACTCGATCATCTTGAAACCCTTTGAAGAGTGGAAGGGCCGTCAAGAGCTATCAACCGTGTCCTCAAGTTATTGCAGTGGACAATTGGATCCTCGAAAAGTTCTCCATGGCTTCCGTTGATCGTATTGATTTAGCAGCGTAATTATATGTAAAATATTAGTTCATTTAACTTTATCCGCAAATGCTTGTGAGAAGGGGCATAGGTAGTTTCTTTATATCCTAGACCAGCGAGGTGGGGAAGAATCTTGATACTTTGCTCTGAGAAGGTCAAAATAATTCCACTCTATCTAATTAGAGTAAGCAATCTATCTTTATGTTGCGGCTAGATGTCATGGGCAGTTAATAATATTGATATATGATCAAGGTACTTTGATTATCAGATGGCCTTATGATTAAAAAAAAAAAAAAAAACAAATTGACACTTCCGAGAGACACTGTCATGGCACCATCCGCGCATGTATGTTTATGGACACATGATGTGTGGATTTTCAAATTCATATGATGGTTATTCATGTTAGTCATAAGGTTCTTGTTATATGTATAGCGGGATTATCTCATCAGGTGTACATGTGGTGGGAGATTATTAGACTATCCACATTGAACATGTGGGTTGTCTCACAGTGTGCGTTGTTTAATGATCTATCACCACGTGTGCGTCTGAAAAGATAAATTTATTAGACGTATGCTAGATTATTTTTGTCATGTACCTACATATACACGCATATGGTATGGGAAGTGACATTAAGACACCTCCCAAAGTACGGGAAAATTTTGAATAAAAATGAATAGATATTTGGGTACATTAGGTACTCAAGGGCAAACCATACAGCGCGAACAGAATTCGATGCTCCGACTAAAGAGTTAAGGAGTTCGTTTAGATTTTCCATTTTTCTGCAAATTAGGTTCTGTTTGGCCGCCAATTGTAACGTGTGTTCAATTATAATCAATTTTAATTTAGAGTTGTGTCATCATTATGCAAAAATGACATTTCACATCTCTCTCTCTTTTCCTGACATTATATAAGGAGGATTGTAAGAGATGTGAATCGAACCCTTAACTAAGAATATAAAGAATCAATATGGATTCCAAGATCTTTTAAATGAATGATAATAACCACATGAGCTATATCAATTTTTCGTTATCCATTTTGAAACAGTAGTTTGCTCGTGGATTTCAGAATGGTGACGCGTGTAATGGATGAAGAAAACTATTTGAAATGTCAGATTGCTTTACTCATCAATTACACTTGTGAATTTTTTATAGTTCCCCGTAACATATATATATATATACACACACACACACATATACAAAAGTAAAGTTTGATGGGCTCAATTGATTGTCGGGCACAATTAGAAGCAATTTTCCCTCTCATTGTCTGGTTTCTCTGGAAAACCAATTTGCTGACATCATTATTCTATTATTATATTTTTTCTTATTGTTATATTTTCTTTTTAATCATTTAATTTAATATTTTTATTTTGAGACTTTGTCTATGTATTAATTTAATATTTTTATTTTGAGACTCTATCTATATATTATATTTTAGTTAGATATATCTCATATTTGCCTAATGGATTTCAATTTTACTTTGTTTGATTATATAATTTCATGATTTTATGTTCTCCTACTCCATTGTATTTTACTTTGTTAACATAATATGTCCGTGAAACTTATGGTGTGAAGCATAGTATGTCCGTAAATGAACGAGTGTGAAACTAATATAAATTATGCTATCGGATTCTATTGTCTTTAAAGGAAATAAAAAATAAGAATTAATAAAAATATTATTGGTTCAATTATTATAATTTTCCTTACTGTTACACTTTTCTCTTTAATCATTTAATTTAATATTTTTATTTTGAGACTCTATCTACATATTATATTTTGGTTAGATATATATCATTTTTCCCTAATGAATTTGAATTACATGAAAATAGATAAAATATAAATCGAGATTTCAATATTATTATTATACTTTTCTTTTTAATCATTTAATTTAATACTTTTATTTTAAGGCTCTATCTACATATTACATTTTGGTTAGATGTATCTCATATTTGCCTAATGAATTTCAATTTAACTTTGTTCGATTGTATAATTTCATGATTTTATGTTCTCCTACTCCATTGTATTTTATTTTGTCAGCATAATATGTCCATGAAACACACGGGTGTGAAGCACAGTATGTCTGTAAATGCATAGTGTGAAACTAATATAGATTATGCTATTGAATTTTATAGTCTTTAAAGGAAATAAAAAATAAAAATTAATAAAAAAATTATTGGTTCAATTATTTTACTTTTCCTTATTATTATATTTTTCTTTTTAATCATCTAATTTAATATTTTTATTTTGAGATTTTATCTATATATTATATTTTGATTAGATATATTTTATATTTACCTAATCGATTTGAATTACATGAGAATAGATAATAAATCTAGATTTCAATATTATTATTATTATTATACATTCCCTTATTATTATACTTTTCATTTTAATCATTTAATTTAATATTTTTATTGTGAGACTATATCTATATATATTATATTTTGGTTAGATATATCTCATACTTGCCTAATAGATTTCAATTTTACTTTGTTCGATTGTATAATTTCATTATTTTATATTCTCCTACTCTATTGTATTTTACTTTGTCAGTATAATATGTCTGTGAAACGCACGGGTGTGAATTATAGTATGTCTGTAAATGTACGTGTGTGAAATGACTATTATAGAATTATGCTATTAAATTTTATTGTATTTAAAGAAAATAAAAAATAAGAATTAATAAAAAAATTATTGGTTCAACGAGATGACAATGAACTAATAACAAGAATTTAAAATTATGTCATCGAAATTAAAAATCGATTGCATGCTACTTGCAAATGTAAGACGTATATTAATTCTATATAAGTTGTGTTTTTTTATTTCTTTATGACATTAAACCTGAAAAACACAATTATGTTATATTTTATGTATGAAATTCCTTTAAAACTCTACTCGTGTAATGCACGGGTGGAAATCTAATGAATTTAAAATTAAAAGTTAGCTTCATCCATGTTATAATTAATGGCCAAACGAGCCCTTAATTTTTTTGAGAATCTTTTAGCGCCGTCTTCTAGTTCTTTACGATGATGGCGGATGTTGGATAGTCAAAAAGCAACCAATTAAAGACAAAGCAATTGCCCCTTGTTGGTTGGGGTTGTCGAGTCCTCAACGCGGGTCCACGTCACCAGTGCCATGAGGAATTAGGGAATTTTAGAATGAAAGGTTATCTCAAATCTAATTGGTATTTTTGATATTTGTATAGGAAAGTATTATGAGTAATTATATTATTACCACAAATAGTGTTTCTCTCACCACATTATATATCAACCACAAATGAAACATAATTTTAGTAGACCACCACAATAGTTTTACAATTATAACCCATGTTTTTTTAAATAAAAATCAAACAAATAACTACTAGTGCTAACAAATCATTTTAATGATAAGAAGCAAATCTTGTTGGAAAATAAGAACTCTGAATTCCGCATTTCCCCTGTCGAATTCTAATTTTTTCGAAAAGCTTCTACCTGTCATGGTATTAATGTGTAATAAAAACAAGAGTAGATCTACACAAGAAAAGCAATCGAGTGAAAATACATTGCTTCAAATTTCAAATGAAAAGTTGGATCGAGAATTTTGATTCCAGAGATGTTCCATTTCTGCTTCCACCATCAATTCATCGTTCTATGAAATTTTTATTTATTTATTTATTGCATCATTTCACAATTTCACGGGAATCTTTCCCTAATCAAATTTATCATAGAAATTAATCTAATTATATCAGAGTATCAGAGCCCGATGGAAGTCACATGGATGGAATTTTGGATGTCTGCGTCTTGAAGGGTGGAGAAACGCTGGGATATTTTATAGTAGGTGACACATGTTTGACGAATTGCTTCACTTAAATTATGTATCAAATTATTCAATGGCGAAGTAAAATTGATGGCGATCGTGGATAATTCGGTAGAAGTAGAGAAGGTGATTCGGTGACTCCATTTTTTCAGTTTTTATTAGGCCACGTCAATTCTCAATTGTTATTCCCTATTTTGGCTTAATGTGATTCAGTGAATCCCTTTTGAATGTTCTCTCTCTGAGTGGAGAATTTTGATATGTCCCTTCGATCTTGAGGGTTTTGTCTTATTGTTTTGTGGTTTTCTTCTGTTTGTGTTTTTATTTGGCAACACTACCAGGAGCAATGAGTATCTTATGTTGGAATGTGAGGAGAATGGAAGGCCCTCGCACATCATGATTACAGAGCTTGCTTCGATCAAAGTCCCCTACCTTAGTTTTCATCATCGAGATTAAGGTGTTTGGATTTAGGGTAGAGAAGTTACAATGCTCTTTTGAGTACTCAGGGAGTTTTCATGTTGATTCACGAGGGCGTAGCGGAGGCTTGTTTTTATTATAGAGGGATGATTGGACAGTAACTATTAGAAGCTACTTGGCTAGACATATTGAGGCCTCGGTTGTCACAGAGATGGGGGAGCAGTGGAGTTTTTTAGGAGTGTGCAGTGATCTAGTGGAAGGTGAGAGGTCTCATACACGGCAATTGCTTAGACATCTTGTGTATGAACCACATGCAACCGATGCTTTTACTAGCGGATTTTAATGAGATCCCAGTGGACACAGAGAAGGTTGGAGGGTCTAATAGAAGGCGTGGATTGATGGTGGTTTTTCGAGAAGTGGTTCAAGATTGTAGTCTTGAGGATCTGGGATTTCATAGTCCTGGTTTTATATGGAAGAAAAATTCAGTGGGAGAGAATTTTATCACGGAACGGCTTGATAGGGGATTGACAACATCATCGTGGACAGCTTTGTATAAGAGGAACCTGGTAACTCATCTTGACTACTATGGTTCTGATCATTGAGTTATTCTTTTGGAGTTGACACAGAGAGAGAGAGAGAGAGAGATAGAGTGGCACAAGGAGGAGAGTTTTTCGCCTTGAGCCGTATTGGTTGGGGGAGGCGGGCTGTTCGGAGGTAATTACTCATGTGTGGAGAAGGGGAAGGCAGTACTTGTTACGAGAAAGATTGATTAATTGCCAGGCAAAACTTTTGCAGTGGAATAAGCGATGGGGAGGCCCGGTTTGGTAGCGAATAAACCGTCTGAGAAAGGAGTTGAGTGCAACATATAGACGACCGAATTGGAATATTGGGATTAATCATGTTTTAGCTCTTGAGAATGAGTTCGACTCTTTGTTAGAGGAGGAGGAACACTTTTGGGCACAGAGAGCTCGGTCCGATTGGTTAGCCATGGGAGATAGGAATATTTCATTTTTTCATTGAAGGGCTGCTGGTCAGAAGGAAAGAAACACAATTTGGGGACTGATGGACAGAGAAGGGCAGTGGCTTGAAGATGGAGATTCAATTCGGGGGGTGGTGTGTGATTATTTCTCAGACCTCTTTACATCATCTCACCAGGATTGAGAGGTTCTCCTCGGAGTTGGGCCATGACGGTACACGGCTATCAAAAGAGGAAGAGGCTCACTTGGCACAACCTTTTACCAGTGAGGAGGTGAGGGCGGCACTTTTCAGCATGGGCAGATACAAGGCGCCGGGACCAGATGGTTTCCATGCAGTCTTTTTCCATTGTAACTGGAAGACAGTCCAGGTGGAGGTAACATATTTTGTTTTGCATATTCTTAATGGCGAAGGTACTTTAGACAATGTCAATGATACGTTTATAGTGCTTATTCCTAAAATAAAGAGAATCCAACACTTATTATTGATTATCGGCCCATTAGTCTGTGTAATGTTGTGTATAAAGTAGTTTCAAAAACAATAGGTAATAGGCTCAAGTGTGTACTATCTAGTCTTATTTCACCTTTTCAAAGCGCCTTTGTCCCAGGTAGGCTCATTACGGACAATGCCATTCACGCTTTTGAGCTCATGCATTCACTTCAAAAGAACACTGGGGGGCAATGGTGTGATGGCTCTTAAACTAGACATGAGTAAGGCATATGACAGGGTGGAATGGAGTTTTCTGATTAAGATGATGGAACGGATTGGTTTTTCGGTTCATTGGAGGAATTTGATTATGAAGTGTATTTCTACGGTAAAATTTTCTTTTCTAATCAATGGAAAGCCGATGGGAGAAGTAATTCCATCACAGGGACTGAGGCAGGGGTGCCCATTATCCCCCTATCTTTTTCTTCTTTGTGTGGAGGGGTTATCAAAATTGGCAGGGGTGCCTATTATCCCCTCATCTCTTTCTTCTGTGTGCTAAGGCACTATCTCAACTTATTTTGAAGGGGGAGCGGGATGGAAGGCTCAGAGGTTTTGGATGTAATAGATATGGACCGCAAATTAGTTATTTCTTTTTTGCGAATGATAGTATTCTTTTTAGGAAGCCAATATTCCTGAATGTCAGGAAATTGGACATATACTGCAGCTCTATGAGCAAGTGTCTGGCCAAAAGGTGAACTTAGGTAAATCCCAAATCACTTTTCTCCTAATACGGACCAGGCTACACAGTCTCAAATTGTTGAATTCTGGGGACTGGACGATAATAGATCTTATTACACTTATTTGAGATTGCCATTTTTTAATAGGAGGAATAAGAGTGAGGTTTTTATTGGACTGGAGGATAGAGTGTGGAAAAAGGTACAAGGTTGGCGGTGAAAGTTATTCTAGATCGGCGAGCGTGAGGTGTTGATTAAAGCCATTATTCAACCAATTCCCAACTATACTATGAGTTTATTTAGACTTCCTAGGGAATTGTGTGGAAAGCTAACTAAAATGGCTTCCTCTTTTTGGTGGGAAGATTC
>CAVNYN010204697.1:0-12747 GCA_963692815.1 Nyctanthes arbor-tristis
TGATGAACTCAAATGCGTTATCCATTAGACCTCCATTGCAACCCATATCTTCACTTGTATCACAATCCACGAGTTCTTGTTCAGATAGTGAAATCAATTTTCTTGTTGAAATCTGGTTGATTCCTTCTGTGGCTGCCACGGCTGAGAATGCCCAACAACACCCTGTAGTTTTTGCAATAAAACTTAGCTAAGAAACAAATTTGATTCTACAAAGAAATAATGTGTAGAAAAGGACTGTTGATTAACAGTTAATTAACTTACCGCATTGGCCTTGGTCCTTAACACCAGTAACGGCACCCTTCTTTCTCCAGTCGATGCTAGGTGGAACTGCAGTTACATTTTCATACCTAAACAATGAAGCTTTAGAGGACCTCCGGTAATTAGTGGACATTATGTATCCATTACGAGATGCCTGAAACTCGTCGTTTGTCAAATCAGCAAATTGATTGACACCAAGCTTGTAAGGCCGAGCCCCTGCTTTATTAAATGTCTCAATGTACTCCACGTTCTCCTTGAATATTTTGTATCGCATTGCCTTTTCTGCACTATCCTTGTACACATGTCCGTACTGCACCATCCATTGCTCGTGTTTCTCAGCCAGGGATGCATCAGTCAACGAACGGGCTATGGCTTGAGAAGCCCACGTCTCCAGCACTAGTATTGCAACAAAAAGAAGCTTCCAACTAGGAGTTGAGGCCATCCTGTCAAGCAAGAAATCTTTAATTGATTTGAATTTTATATTATAAAGGAATTGATGTTTTGCTGTCATCCAGGAGACACAGGTATTTATAGAGCTGCATTTCCAAGTTCAATCCCCGGGAATTCCCCGCCAAGTTGTGGATGATAGAGATTTCATAGCCCAACCGGACTCCGTGGACGCTGCTTCATTATATTCAATTGTCCAATATAGAAATCCTGTTTTTTTCCTAATAACCTGATTGGCCATTTTTCCAGTATTTTGGATGTTAGTGGACATCTTTTTATACACAAACTATTCCTGCAAGCTTAACTTCAAGTGCCTTATAGGATTTTCCTGTTGTCACTGCAGGGGCACCCTCCTGCCTCGTAAACGAGGAACTTCAATGTTTTCTTAACGAAGTTCAAATCATAAAAGTGAATAAATTCAAAGCAGAAATCATATATTCGATTAAGTTATCATCCCAAATGTTTGGGAAATTAGACAACGACAGCAATTTGCCCCAAATGTTACGTAGCAGATGCTCAGGTGACCGAGACAGTTGACACTGACAAGCTTCCTATTAATCTCTAAATGCATATATAAAATCATATAATTTTAAATCTCTTCAGAATCATTTTAACAGAAGATATTCCGTAAGGTAATGGCAACAACACCCACGAAATCTTGCTTCTTCTTTGCTGTTTTGGTTGTGACAGCACTGGTTCCTCTATCCATGTCTCGTGTAATCCCTGAAGCATCCATGAAGGAGAGATACGAGCAATGGATGGCACATTATGGGCGTAACTACAAGGACGCCATAGAAAAGGAAAAGCGTTACAGAATCTTTAAAGCTAATGTTGAGTACATAGAATCCGTGAATAACGCTGGAGACAAGCCGTACAAGCTAAGTGTCAACCAATTTGCAGATGAAACAAATGACGAGTTCAAGGCTGCTCATATTGCTCATAAGCATCATCTGTACAAAACATCATCTGGATCAACATCTTTCAGTTATGAAAATATTACTTCAGTTCCACCTAGCATCGACTGGAGAAAGAAAGGTGCCGTGACCCCTATCCGGGGTGCAACATGTGGTAAGTATTAATCAACTCCAACCACTTTCTTGGTTTTTATTGCAAGTGGATAAAGCTAAGCTAATGAATGGTAAAAAAACAGGAGGATGGGCAATTCCTGCTGTTGATACCGTAGAAGGAATTACTAAGATAAAAAGTGGTAAGTTATACACATTATCAGTCCAAGAAATAGTAGACTGCAGCAATGAAGGGGCAGATGGCTGTAACGGAAGTTTTTTATCTGAACCTTTCGAGTTCATCAAACAAAACGGTCTTACCACTGAAAGTAACTATCCCACAAATGGGGATGTCGGTTCTTGTGACAAAAAGAAGGAAGCAGAACCTGTGGCCAAGATAAGTGGCTATGAAAATGTACCGGCCAACAGTGAGGAAGCACTTATGAAGGCAGTTGCTAACCAACCAGTTGCTGTTAGCGTTGACGCTTCAGAAGTAGACTTCCAGTTCTACTCGAGTGGTGTCTTCACCGGCCAATGTGGAACTACATTGGACCATGGTGTTACAGTGGTTGGTTACGGAACTGAAAATGGTAAGTTGAAGTACTGGATAATCAAGAACTCGTGGGGCACCACTTGGGGCGAGGCGGGATATATGAGGCTCCAGAAAGATATTAAAGCAAAGGAAGGTCTGTGTGGAATTGCCATGGATGCCTCATATCCTCTAGTGTAAAAATAAAAGTTTCCTTCTTTAGCAATGAGTTTTTATTAGTATAAATCTGTTCTTTCACATAACAAGGTAAAAACTCTGAATATTGCAGCTGTAAATTCTTGTTTATTGACAAAACTAGAGACATTTTTAATTAATTAATTCGACTAAAATAAGAAAGTAAAAACGCCCCCAAACAGAGACAAGCATACCACATGGATGGATGATAAGACTGCAGAAAGTCTGCTTTAAATTAATTAATTTGTACAGAGAAAATAAACTGAACTAAGCTATCAATTATAGAGGCATCATAGAAAGACCAGGAGATGGAGGAAACAATGATCCGGCAATTATTCTTTGAATAAAATGATCCAATGAAAGAAAAGCATTGTAAATGTAAGACAAAGGCAGAAGAAGAGAAGCAGAAAGCTGTACTGTAAGCGGCACAAACTCCTGAAGGAGGAATTAGATTTATCTTGATGACTGTAACTTTTGGGATTTTGTAAGTGTTGTTCTCTACAATTTATATCCAAATTCATATGATACAAGTGAAAGGTTGTAACCTAGAAAAATGTATGTGAAATCTATGACTACATTTCACATTTTCTTGTTATAAACAAGATTTTAATAAGAACTTTCTCTCTTCCTTCTGTATTTTTTCTTGCATTTGATGTCTCTGCTATCATTCTTAATTCCGTCATTCTACAGAGATAGAACAGGAGTGTGAGATTGAGATCCAGCTTTTCTTTGCAATTATAATTTAGACACAAATCAAGGAGCTTGATTCAATAAAAACTACATAAAGCACAAGAAAAAATAAAGGCAACTTGTATGCATATACAAAATCAGGAAGAGAAGTACATACTCCTGGATTTGATATAAGGAAACTTAAATTTTTAAGGTCTTAGAGGAAATGGTGATTAAGACCGGTTTATCTAAAATCTTGACATTTCAAGCGATGCCGTTATCACTAGTTGGATAAGAAGGTTGGCTGGCTATGCCACAGAGCCCTTCCTTAGCATCAACGTCCCTCTGCATTCTAATGTATCCACTCTCCCCCCAGCTTGCTCCCCATGAATTCTTAACCAACCAATAGTTGGTGCCATTACTAGTCCCATAACCAACTGCTGTAACGCCATGATCTAACTGAGTCCCACAATTTCCTGTGAAAATACCACTAGAGTAGAATTGGAAGGCAGATCCACTGGCATCAATTGCAACAGATACCGGTTGGTTAGCCACGGCTTTTAGCAACGATGATTCACTATTGGAAGGAACATCCTCGTATCCTGTAATGATGGCAGCATGGTCGGATTCCTTCTTAGTGTTGCAGGTTCCATCAACCCCCTTGAATGGGTAGTTAGATTCAGTCGTGAGGCCGTGGTTTTTGAGGATGAACTCAAACGCGTCATCCATTAAGCCTCCATTACAGCCCTGATCTTCACCGTGAATGTCACAATTCACAAGTTCTTGCTCTGATAACGAAATCAATTTTGCTGTTGTGAGCTTATTAATTCCTTCCATTGCTGCAACAGCCGAGAATGCCCAACAACATCCTATAATTTTCATTCAAATAATTAGATCCACAAAAACTTGGATACAAGAAGTAAAAGATACTTGCACTTACCACATTCGCCTTGATCCTTAACCTCAGTAACAGCCCCCTTCATTCTCCAATCCATGCTCGAAGGAATTGCTGACACATTTTCGTACCTAAATGATGTCTTCCCTGTAGATTTTCTGTCAGGGGATTTTTTATATCCATTCCGAGATGTTCTAAACTCTTCATTTGTTAAATCAGCAAATTGATTGATGCTTAGCTTGTAAGGCTGTGTTCCAGCATTGTTGAAAGACTCAATAAACTCGAAATTCTTCTTGAATATGGTTAATCTCTTCGCCTTCTCTGTACTAGTTTTATATACACGTCCAAATTGTGCCATCCATTGATCATGTTTTTCAACCATTAATACATCTTTCAGGGAACGGGCTGTGGCTGGAGACGCCCACGTCTCCAAAACTAACACGGCAACAAAAATAAGCTTCCAAGTTGCAGAAAACGCCATTGTATATGATTTTTTGATTTGAAAGATGGGTTGCTACGAGTGGACTATTTATACTTGATTGCAGAAATCCTTCAACGTGTATGAATATAATGTAGAAAGAGCTACGTAGTTCCCTGGAAAGCCCGGCAAGTTATGAATGATCGATCGTGCATGGAGAATTCAGACATCAATTCCGTTGACGCCAATCCATTAGTTTAGTTTCTAATGGGATTCTTTAAATATTTTCTTTGGTGAATTTATTTCCACTATTTTGGATCTATTTTTAGACCATGGATATGTTTAAAACTCGCCCTTTGTTTTGCTTTCAGAAAACTCGCCTTTTGTTTTTCATCTGAGGCAAAATTTGGCCATACAGTTTTTGAAATATATACGGTTAATTGATGATTAGGTGCCAATATATATAACCATAAAATTACGGTATTTTGGGGTCAACTCCACGATTTCCTATTATCTATTTCATTTCTTCTCCATGCTTTCCTCCTTTTTTTTTTTTTTCCGTTTCTTGTTTTTTCTTCTTCCTTTTTTAGTTTTATTGACTTTAATTGATTTTTAATTAAATATGACATTTTTAATTAAACTTGGCTTTACTTGACTCATGTATGTGTGTGTATATATTATGACTTTTTTTTTAATTAAAAAAATGGCACGTCAATATAAGATTCTAAATTAATTGTGACTTTGTATATGCACCTTTTTTTAACAAGTGTGCCTTTTTCCATGTGATTTTTTTAAATGTAACTTTTTCTCTATGACTTTTTTTTAATTAAATGTGACTTTTTATATTGCTTTTTAATTAAAATGTGACTTTTAAAATAAATATCACTCTTTTATTTATATATGTGTACAATATATTGGTTTTGTTGCGTTTTAAATAAAAGTCACATTTTGATTTATGATATTTAAAAGTCACATTTATATTACTATTCAATTTAATTTAAAAATATCACATTAAGTGTTACTTTTTAATTACGACTTTTGTATATGTCCCTTTTTTAATTAAATGTGTGACTTTTTTTTTTGTTTAAATATTTTTCTATATATAACTTTTAAATTAAGTGTAACTTTTTTATTATTTGTGACTTTTTTAAAGTAAGTGTGATCTTTTTATATGCAACTTTTTAATTACATAGGTTAAAATAATAAGATGGCTAAATTACCTTATTTTGTAAAAGATTTTGTAAATGTTTTCTCGGCAAATAACAATTTCCTGAAAGTCATATATCCGATTTGAAACGAAATGGATCCGTGATGTAATAGAGATAGAGGTATATAAGGATTGCACAATTAGACCATAAGGACTATAATCTTTAATTAACATAATCACACAATTCATGTGCATATATCCACGACGACATTAACCAACGTTTAGAAACAAAAACATTTCCTGCCTAAATGAAACTGAACTTGATGGTTATATCATTTTTGGTTTCTCAACTATGCTATATGGGGTCAGAATCTAGACAACAATATCCAGTTCGACCAACGACTGAGAGAAAGAACTTAGGGGTGATTCAGTTACAATATTATTATCTTCAGTGCCTAAATGCATTGCACACTTATCCTCCAATCAAATGTTGTAGATGAGTTGTACTCAGCAACACCACCACCTTCCGATTGTGCAGATTTCCCATAAGATATATGGAATTGTAAATCAGTACTCCAAATCAGAAATGGACAGCCACATGAACAGACAGGCCTATACCTCAGTGAAAGGAGACAATGAGGAGAAACATGATCCCAGGTAAAATCCTTCTGCTGGTCCAGCTAGGCTCAAACTCCAGCTAGACTCTTCCCTTTGCATCCAGTAAAGAGATTGGCAAGAGCTTGAATTAAAGATTTTGGATCAAACAATATACAACCCTTTGGATCATGAACAGAATCAACAGTAACCTACAACATTTCAATCAACCAAAATAAGCGTCGAAGCAAAGATAAAACATGAAGCAAGTGCTAGCTTATCAACAAGATTTTTTCCAAGAATCTCTTGCAGTAGAAATTAGCATTATATCATCTGGACATGCTCTTAATGAAGCAATTTTTAGCTTATCTCTTGATGACATACTAGGGTGTTAAGAGAAATGCAACAATAAAATAAGCGTGCCACATTCTGCACCATGATTGTTTATATTGCTTCAGAATGCTCCACACACACATGCACCGCCGGGGGGGAGGGGGGGGGAAGGGGGGCGAGAGAGAGAGAGAGAGAGAGAGAGAAGTATGCAGTATCCACTCGCAACCATGCCTACAAGAACATGAATTACATTTCTCGAGAGATTTATAAATGAATTATCTCAAGAAACTCTGCACACATGATAATATGCTCATTCTTAATTAAAATATTCATCACCAAAGCCATCTCCACTTGGATCTCAAAATGGAAAAAACATTTTGGTGCCGACGGAAAAACTATTTATTTGCATCATTTCGGCACCAAGAAATTTTGCCCATTTTGACTTTCATCTTCTTATACAAAAAAAATACTCTTCCCTTTGTATCCCTTTTAGTTTTTTCCCCCTTTCTAAATCCAAATTTTAATTAATTATTATTATTTTTTAGTTAAATTAAATGCAATTTGCATTTTTAATTTATTCAATACTTTCAATATTAATGTTAATTAAACATAATAATTTCTTTAATGATATATGTAGTAAAAAACAAATAATAAATTATATTCGAGAGAGATTAATTAGTATGCTCATGTTCTCTTTACTCTTTCAGGACTATTTTAAGTGTTAATTCTTTCAAACTATTGAAAACTTGTTTATTTTAATATTTCTGAAAATGCGTTTCTCGGAACTAGAAAAATTTATACAAATAAAAATCAAAATAACATTTTGTCATTTTGGGTGTAATTGATGACAAGAAAAACAATTAGTTTTTTTCTTAAATTACACCCCATACGAATAAAAATTGAAAAAGAATTTGAAAGTCAAAACTATAACTGATGACTCTTGCCACGATTTATCATAGTTGTTTCGAAGGATATGATGGCTTTCAAGTCTATAAAGGGAACTGCTTTGATGCATTATTACAATGAACTCACAAATGATTTCGGACTTCCATGGTGTCCCTACTAACACACATAAGAATGTAAGATGTGAACATACCACGTGAAATATCCCTTGGGCTGCTAGACAATCAACATCTATAGGAATTTGACCACCTCTGGGCACAAAAATTGTATTTATGTATTTATTTGTCTGCATAGCGGAATGAAAAATTTTAGCACATATTGTTCCAAGTTTCCACAACCATTAGAAATATCAGAGATACAACTATTAGAGATATCAGAGATGTCATAAAACACACCAGACTAAATGCTAAAAGAAGACATTTTCCATCCATTCCAGCAATTATACTTGAAAAGCTTTTCTCTATCCTTTCTCTGCGTAAATAATGATTACTTGCAAACATTCTATGCCTCATAATACTTACAGGATTCTTAAGACTGTTGTGTGGATGACCGTAAGATCGATTTAAAGCATCTGTGATGGCAGTTACAAAGCAAGAAGCCTTGAAGCCACTAGTTTCTCTATCATGCGTACCATTCAAGAAAAGCACCTGATATGCAAGGGACTAAAGTAAACATTATATGGTAGAGGACTATCCCCTGCAAGAGGCATCTGAGTCAAAGATCCAATGCATAGTGAAGGATAGCTCAAAATATAACAGAATATCTGTTAGGATTAAGCAATGGAAAAATGAATACTGTTATCAGCTTTTCTATATTGCAAGGCAGGGTTGAGGATGCCAGTAAATTAAAAAGTACTACCTTGGGACAATTGCGTGACGAGATAAGTTCCCCAACACCAAGTAGAACCTGAAAAAGGAGCAAATACCATAAAAGATAAATCTCAATAAAGAGTTAATAACAGGGTTTGCTTGAAGTACTCAAGCTTTTAAAACAACCAAAAGCATCTCATCTAGAAAATGTGCTAAAGATTGTTTAGGTTCTGATTTTCTGCTATTAGCACTATAAGCAAGAACCATGCTAAATATTATTCTTGATAAAAATGGACAGGGTTCAAGTGACAATGGAGAAACTATAAAGCAGAAATTGCCTGGGACTTCCAGAAGGTGGCAAATTTATGAATTTTTTCTCTCTACAATGCCTCAAATTGTTCAGCTGATTTTCTAAGAAAGAATAAATGGCATGTACTTTTAGCTTTTCCATCATTTCTACCAAATATATTATAGCCTTCTATAATTCTCAGCATAGAATGCACTTCAAAAGGTTAAGAAAAAATTAAAAATAATAAAAAAAATAATAATAATAATAATAATAATAATAATAGTAAATGGTATCACATGCAACGTGAAACTACGAGATCATAAGCTTCATTCAAATACAAATATTTTTCCACTGACTTTCTCTTATACGATTTGAATATTGAAAATGAAATAAAACGATTGTGCAGCAGATCATTAGATGCTAGAGCATGTGACACAATGTAAATACAACACTTCACATTGTTACCAGGGATGGGCATATGGATGTAAACAGCGATCCCATGGCAAAGATAATACAGTCTACACTCCCCAGGTGTTCTAAGACAGCTGGATTTGCAGTTGGAAAGACCTGTGCATTAAAAGTTATATAGAGTACAATATGAATTAACAGTATAGTAACACAATGCCCAGATGTGAATTACTTGTCTTACCATGTGATCACTATTTTGTTAGTTAGATAATCACAAGCTTTGTTTGATATTCAAAATATCCTAAAGATTTATGTCTACTCTTCTCAAGACTTACCCCTTACTCACAGAGGCAAAAGGTCTTGAAACCTGGTTTAGTCATTTTAAACATTGACTTCCACCTTCTCATCATATGGTCAAAAATCACATGCAAGTCACTTAGCTTTCACCTCCATCCTTTCTTGCAATAATGTTACTCTTATCCCTATGATTTGTATTGGTAAATTAACAAAGCATAAGAAGAATCAGTTACCTCATGCAATAAATTATTGCCTTCACTGGACATGTAAAACACCCGTTTTATTCTTGAATGAAGGGCTGGAACTGAAGAGTTGCTCTGTGCAACAAATCCTTCAATCAAATTATTGTATCTATTACCAGATATAAAGTTCTAGACAAGGTAATTAACTGAAAACGAGAGAATACCTCAATAAAAACAAAAGCTAAAATAATGGAAGGTATAGACTTATATTCATAAGGGACAGACAAAAAACAAAACCACCATAAATGGAGAATGTATGTACCTTATTTATGAGTTCCATTGATCCTTTGGTTGGATGAGATATTTCATTTTGGCCCCGTATTATTGTGCCATCCTAAATTTCAACCAGAAAAGAGAACATAATAACTATTATTTTTCAGACTTTAACTCTATAGGGTGCTAGTAATTTGTTGTCAAGTATTTCCCTCAGTTTCTTTTTCATGCATCCACACACAGACACACAGGCACACACACAAAAAGATAGACAAGGGTAACACACAGGCACACACACAAAAAGATAGACAAGAGTAAAATCCACAAGATATGGTGTTCTATCTCTGAAACAAGTAAGTTGTCCTACCATTAATTCACAACCCAATGTAAGCCTGTCATTTGTCGATATCACTGGAAGAACCTTGCTTTCCGATGGGACGTCTGAGACGCGTGAAAACAAAAAAATTGCAGCGTCTAAAGACTGAAAAAATATGCGTGCTCCAGCAAAAAAAAAATTCCCAATGCTGCAAATGTGATAAGAAAGAATAGTTAGGGACTGCTTTGTTGCCAACAGTTCTCACCACATCACAAATTTGAGGGAGGAACACGACAGGAAAAGCCAATGGCAAGTTACAGAATGATGTAAGCCACAGAAAGCTTAATGCTCTGATGAACTCTGACACATTAAGAATGTAGCAATCTAGAAGTCCAATTTTATTTATAGTGAGTGGTCATTTCTTGTGACTTCTAAAGTAAGCAATTGTAATGCCTGGGTGTTACCTTCCTTTTGGTTGCCTAAGCCTAAGCCATTTCTTCCATCAGTTGAGTTTCTTTAAACTCATTAAGGCAAGCCTGATTATGCATCTATCAAACTTTTTACTATTCTAGAATGGTGAGCTATACTGATTAGTTCTGGTGGGAATCCAACAAACCTCAATTAAAAGTGTCAACAACTAATTTGTCGATAAGGCAACCTGATTACCTTCAATAATCAATTCCCAATGACAGACTTTATATTGGAAGATAGCAGCTAAATCCCCCCACCCAAAACCCCACAGAAGGGGGGGGGGAGCATCCATGAACAAAACAAACAATCATTTAAAGCAACAAACCAATAACATTTGTGGAATTATGTATCCATTTAATATCATTTTGATTAATACATGATGGAAAATCAATTCCAAAAACTTATATAAAAAATACTGCAGAAGAATAGACGGTATTCGCCTCTATATATTAACTATTAAGTCAATCCTGGGCATTGGATCTGTTTTCCATGTATTGGTAAACATCAAGAACATAAAAATTATATCATTCAACTGTGCATTTATTTAATATTTGGTTAGAAACTATACTATATAAGTCTTCGGGTTGAAATTTGACAACACAAACCCTATCCAGCACTAAAATTGAAGAAACATTGTAATTGATGCGGAAAGGATACAATAAGATAAAATATAAAACACTTCCACCAACCATGAAGTACCTCCCATTACTAAAACAGAAAGCTTCTTCTGAGCGCCTGAGGACCTGCAAAAATTAGTTTTTGAAAAATGTGTGGTGAAATTTCAGGGTTAGTGAATTTATATATTAGCAGGGGCACAGTCATTTCAGTTATGAATCTCAGTCAGCAACATTGGCAGTGAGCAATATCAACAAACCTGATCCTGGAAATAGACCAAGAAAGCTCTAATAGTTTCCCTATATGGTTTTGAGACACCTATCCACAGAGAATGATTCCCTTCCACGATAGCATACCTGTTGAGTTCTTAACTTAGCAAACTAGCACTTGTTACTCCAAACAGGGTAATACCTAGCAAATAGATGGGAGGATTTAGAAGAAAACTGTGGAAATAAGATAAGTGTATGCCATATGAAAGTTACCATGGACAAACTGAATAGCTGTATCAGAACATTCAGTTGATCAAACGTTAAACTATCTTAAAGAACATTAAGGCAGTCAGGTTAGACTGATTCTGTTACCATTCATTTTTTGCATTCTGTGCTTCAAGAGGTAAACGGTGACCCAACAATGTCCGCACTGCAAGAGCCTCAGATGTACTTTGATCAGATAGTCTCAAGCATCTTGACCTAATGTCTCCAACGGCTGGACCGCCTGGTAACATCCATGTAAACATTTATTTAGGAAAAGTTAACAGAAAATTACAAGCAAACCAAATAATACCCTTGTAATTAGTAAATGTAACTTAAAACAGTACCTCTTTCCCCTGCTATAGATTATTGGAAACATCCATATGCTATATTAGACATTAAATGTCTCATCAATTGTATTTAACGGCATTGATTAATTTGTAATCACAATTGAGATTTTGTTATATCTAGCTTAATCACCACAGGCCAACCTGAGTATCAGCACTCCCTCCAGCAAGGTAGTAAATTGAGAAAAGTTCAAGGGAACAAGACAATAAGTGAAACAAAAGGCTTAAGGTGCAGTTATATAACTCACCAAGAACTCGAACAATCTCAGCAGTGCTTCCTCCATCATCTGAAACTGGGAGCACATGAGCCACACGAGTCGTTAACTTCTTAAGCTCTTCCACGACACCATTAAAGGCAGTTCCCCCTGCAGACCAGCAGGCTGTCAGGAAGTTCCACAGGGACCATGATAGGCTTGCAGGTTGGAAAGATAGTTTGCACTTTGCAGAAAGCCAGAAACAATAAGCAGTATTGAAATATCAAGAGTAACGTATAACTGAAGAGCCTCACTGTTCCTAACATATTAGAGAATGCAGTTACAACTTTGAGGCAGCGATTTCAAAGGAGAGCCTATTAATTTATCTGCATAATATCAACCTCAAAAGTAACAGCCAACAACACGCTGGATATAAATACATAATATTCTGGACAAAATAGCCTAAATCTTCAGAACGTTAAGAAAATCTCGCATCAATGTATATCTGAGAAGTTACTCTGTCCAAACGTTTTCACTTCACTTGAAATGAAAGAAAACACCAATATCAACTGTCATGCATACTTCATGACATCAGCATTTGAGTTGTATCCTAGATTTTACCAAATTCTGAATTTCAAATTTCAAGCACGGAATCATCAGGATTGATTAATCCTGAATATTTTA